>CM053029.1:266837249-267108048 GCA_028564925.1 Lithobates sylvaticus
CTCCAGGGATCTCCGTGCACTACAGCTACAAGTTAAAGCCCTGCAGCAAAAGTCAATAGACACGTAAAACAGGCTCAGGAGAAATAACATCCGTGTCCTGGGCCTCCCTGAGAGGGCAGAGGGCTCAATGCCTGCTGAATTTACTGAGTCCTTCCTTGTATCGCTCCTGGACCTGCCTACCATGCCTCCTACATTTGTGGTAGAAAGGGCTCAGAGTCCCTCCAACCCCTCCGATCCCTGGGAACCCACCATGGCCTTTCCTGCTCCGGCTGCTCAACTACAGAGATAGACAGGATTCTGGTGGCTAGAGAAAAGCGTGACTTACTCTTCAATGGCGCCAAAATCATGCTCTTTTCTGATTTACTCCCTGGAGGTGCAACATCGCCGCCACTCCTTCACTGAGGTTAGGAAGCGCCTGAGAGATGAAGGCTTTAAGTTGCTTACTCTATCCCAGCAAACTTGGAGTGATCGGGCACGCTTCTTAATGGATCCGGAGGCAGCCATGTCCTGGTTGGATAGCCGTTAGCGAGACTTACAACGTAGCAAGTACCCCTGCAAGTCGAGATTGATTTACACCCCTAGTTTTGCTGCAGTTTCTTTTTCCTTTTTCTTGCCGGGGACCTCAATCCTCCATTATTTGTCCGTTGTCGCTGATGTCTCTTCCCCCCCTTCTCCCTTTTGGCTACTAAGAAGCCCACTTACCCTTTTTGGAGAAGGACCGGACCCAGTGACTGAGATCTGCACACCCCCCTTTTCTTTTTTTTTTTTTTTTTTTTTTCTAACATGTCAGGCTGTTCGCCCATTATGGAATTTGCCAGGCACTCTCATAGGAGTTGATTCACTCAGTGCTCTGCTCTAGACACACACCACTGCGATCAACAACTAGCATTGCGGCCCTGAACTGCCTCCGCCCCTTCTTCAACCGGTGACCAACGCCACCTAGCACTCACCCCTGCTCCCTGGTCTCCAGACACTGGCTGTTGACCTGTTGCAAGACAGAAGCGACATTGACCGACTGCAGAGTGCGTGGACAGGCAACGGACGTGTAGTGCTCCCAATTTAGGGGTTCACCTACACCCACTAGTTACAGGTTTTGTTTTCTGGGGAAAAACTATCCCCAGATCTCCCCCCATTTTAGAAGGGATGGGATATAGTAGGAAAGGCACCTCGTGCCTGGGAAGTTCGAGACCAGTTTTGGTTTCTAAATTTTTTTTTCTTATGTCTTCTGTTTCTGTTTTGTGCTATGTTTGAGTGCTGTCAGTATTAAATGCAATGTAACTGGGATCTTGCTGCCTATAGGGTGCGTCTGGATATGCCCCCAAACACATCCTTGTTTGTTTCATGCCCTCTCCGCCTAATGGCTAGATTCCTTCACCATCCTCTCCTAGAATGTCAGAGGCCTTAATTCTAAATTCAAGCGAGCCCTTCTATTCCAATACTTAAAATCTTATTCCCCCCCAGCTCATTCTCCTCCAGGAGACTCGCCTTATGGGCAGCAAGATTCTAAGCAATACACGCTACGTACTCTACCTATGCCAGGGGTGTTTCAATCCTTATCCATAGAAATTTCCTGTGTATAATTGAGGAAATCCGCACTGATCCCCTGGGAAAATTTGCGATAGTGGTGTTCAGGCAAAGATACATTGTAATCAATCTGTACATCCCTCCCCCATTCTCATCAGCTAGATTATACAATGTTCTAAAAAAGATTGCACCTTTCTTCCCTGGGAAGGTTCTGGTGATGGGTGACTTTAATGCCATCTTGTCGCCGGACCTGGATAGACCTAACCCGTCTAAGAAACAGTGCACGGATCTTTCCGCCTGGGCTCAGGCGCTGGGTCTGGTGGAGGTGGAGGCACCCTGCCACAAGGGCCTATTCATGTTTTCAGCCTCCTACAAAATGGCGTCACGGATAGACCTGGCTTTCTCCAACTCTGCACTGTTGGCGGATGTGGTGGAGACATCCTATCTTCCCAGTTGGCTGTCTGACCATAGCCCTCTGACAGTGGTGCTTCGCTCCCCGGCCTCCCAGAGTGCGGCACTTTGGAGTTTGGGCACACAGTGGGTCTCTCACCCAGATCTTTCTGACAAACTACCACCCCTGCTAGCTGAGTTTTGGGGAAAAAACGTAGGGTCCTCCTTCTCCCGACAATATCTGGGATGCCTTTTAAAGCTTTCACCAGGGGACAGTACATTTCCTGTATTGCTGACATAAAAAAAAACAATCCCATACGACTCAAATACTGCAGCAGGCAATCGCTAAACACACTGACACACATGCTGCAGACCCCACCCCTGCTCACTTTGACCTGCTGATGGCGGCTCAGAGGGAACTACAGTTGCATCTGACTGAGGTCACACGACTTGAAAATTATAAGGGAAAGCAGAGGGCCTTTGAACAGGGCGACAGGAATGGTCGTCTGCTGGCCATGATGGCCCAGCATGACCAACCTCTTACTCTTGTACTCTTACTCTTACAGACCCCAGAAGGTGGCACGATGTCGTCTTCCTCGGATATCCTACAGACATTCAACACAGTCTGCAAAACTTTTATATTCCTTCCTTCCAGCCCGAGATGCTAAACGGCCTGCTGGACCCGTTGGCGCTTGGGTGGCTGTCTGATCACGAAAGAGAAACCCTAGGTCAACCATTCAAGGCCTTAGAGGTCATTAAGGCCATCCGGTCCTTCCCTCCCGGCAAAGCGCCGGGACCGGATGGGCTCCCGACGGATAAGGCCCCCAAAGACCCCACTTCCTGTGCATCCTACCGACCTATAGCATTACTAAACTCTGACTTTAAAATTCTAACTTAGATTCTGGCCCTTTGGCTATATCCCATGTTGCGCTCAGTGATTGACCCCGACCAGACAGGTTTTATGCCCCGTAGATCCACGGATGTGAATCTCAGAAGGCTCTTCACTAACATACATGCTCAACACCTGAACATGGGAACACTGGTGGTGGCCTCCCTGGACTTTTCTCACATTTTCTGGCGCTGCCCAAAGGTCCAGACGGTGCTAGATCTAATTAAGTCACCTTGACCACTGTGCCTTTTAGGGGTGCAACGGATCGTCGCCGATCCGTGATCCGAACTGACCACCCCGTTCGGATCGGCACACCCCGCGATCCGCGGAGCGCTCCGCGGCCTCGGCCTTAGGAAAGGCCGCGGCTTCGGCCTAGCTCCGGAGCGGCGGCGGCCATCTTTGTACACCCGGCGGCCTTAGGAAAGGCCGCGGCTTCGGCCTAGCTCCGGAGCGGGCGGCCATCTTGGTACACCCGGCCACTGTTTACAATGTGATCGCTCCGTCAAATGACGGAGCGATCACTTGTAAACATACCCTGCATTACCCAGCCAATATCCTGCATTACCCTGCACTTACTCTGCATTACCCTGCATATACCCTGCTATACTCTGCATTACCCTGCATATACTCTGCATTACCCTGCATATACTCTGCATTACCCTGCATATACTCTGCATTACCCTGCATATACTCTGCATTACCCAGCCAATACTCTGCGATACTCTGCATTACCCAGCCAATACTCTGCGATACTCTGCGATACCCAGCCAAATACTCTGCGATACCCAGCCAATACTCTGCGATACCCAGCCAATATTACAGTGGGGAGAGGATGTGGATATTACAGTGGGGGGAGATTACGTGGATATTACAGTGGGGAGATGACGTGGATATTACAGTGGGGAGAGGACGTGGATATTACAGTGGGGAGAGGACGTGGATATTACAGTGGGGAGAGGACGTGGATATTAGTGGGGGAGAGGACGTGGATATTACAGTGAGGGAGAGGATGTGGATATTACAGTGAGGGAGAGGATGTGGATATTACAGTGGGGAGAGGACGTGGATATTATAGTGGGGAGAGGACGTGGATATTAGTGGGGGAGAGGACGTGGATATTACAGTGAGGGAGAGGATGTGGATATTACAGTGGGGAGATGACGTGGATATTACAGTGGGGGGAGATGACGTGGATATTACAGTGGGGGAGATGACGTGGATATTACAGTGGGGGAGATGACGTGGATATTACAGTGGGGAGATGACGTGGATATTACAGTGGGGACTATATGGTGGCGGAATTTTCACAGGTTTTTGCAAATTCAATTATTATTTGCTGATCCGAAAAATGATCCGATCCGTGACTCCTGATCCGAGGATCGATCCGATCCGTGAGTTTTTTGATCCGTTGCACCCCTAGTGCCGTTGGCAATGGAAGTGCGCCTACTGGGGCTTATAGAAATAATTGTGCCATCCACTGCCAAACGCACGATTAGCCTGCTGCTCTTTTACACACACAAGAACATTGCTATGCAATGCAAAAAGCCTGAACCCCCTTCCAGAGCAATAAAAACGATTGGTTAACAGCCTTCCCTTATACAAAGATGCATATACACACAGCGGCTGCCCACTGAAAAATGACAGTCTGGCGCACTTGATTAGCTGAACCCGAAACGGCTTGAGGAGATGAGGGTGAACTGGGATATCGTGCCAGGGCTCTGCTCCCTCCCTACTCAAGAGGTCTCTGGAACATATCCAATGTTCAGCCGGTCCCTGCAGGGGATCAAAAAGCTATATCGTTCAGAATGTACTGGGGCAAAACGAGATGTACCCTAACAATGTTTTATACTGCAGCATCATGTTCACATTGCAGAATTATACTACTTTCACATGATTTTCCTTAGGTACTGTAAGCACTCAAGTTGTGCGTGTTTTGTACGTTGTCAAAACTTCAATAAAAAATTATAAAAAAGACAGTACACAAATTTTTACATTTATATGGTTTCTTTTTTCCTATTTATATGGTTTGTTTTTCTTGCGCATTGTACATCAGATTCTGTCAGTGCCACCTTTTTACTTCTCTTCGTACACATATCTGAAAAGTGTGGCATGCATTTTGTATTCAGCCCCCTTTACTCTGATACCCCTAACTAAAATGTAGTGGAACCAATGGCTTTCAGAAGTCACCCAATTAAGAGATCGTCCACCTGTGTGTAATTGAATTTCAGTATAAATACAGCTGTTTTGTGAAGCCCTCAGAGGTTTGTTAGATAACCTTGGTGAACAAACCGCATCATGAGCATATCACGGAGCACTGTTCAATCCATCATCCAAAAATGAAGAGGGTAGGGCATAACTGCAAACCTACCAAGACATGGCCGTCCACCTAAACTGACAGGCTGGGGAAGGAGAGCATTAATCAGGGAAGCGTACAAAAGACCCATGGGTAACTTTGGAGGAGCTGCCAAGATCCACAGCTCAGAAAGGAGAAGCTGTCCACAGGACAACTATTTATGCCGTGTACAGACGATCAGACTTTTCGACAGACTAGGTCCGACTGTCTTCCCAACGGACTTTCGGCAGAGTTCCGACGGACTTTCCGAACGAACGGACTTGGCCACACACAAGCAGACGGATTTGAACGCGATGGCGTATGACCGGACTAGAATAAGGAAGTTCATAGCTAGTAGCCAATAGCTGCCCTAGCGTTGGTTTTTGTCCGTCCGGACTAGCACACAGACGAACGGATTTTTTGACCGTATTCTAGTCTGTCTGAAAGATTTGAAACATGTTTTATTTCTAGGTCTGTCTGATTTTTGGGGGAAAAAAATCCGCCGGATCCCACGCACGATCGAATTGTCCGACGGATTCCGGTCCGCCGGACCTAGTCTGCCGGAAAGTCTGATCGCGTGTACGCGGCATTAGTCATGCACTACACAAATCTGGCCTTTTTATGGAGGAGTGGCAGGAAGAAAGCCATGGTTAAAACAAAGCCATAAGAAGACCCATTTGCAGTTTGTGAGAAGCCAAGTGGGGGACACAGAAAACATGTGAAAGAATGTGCTCTGGTCAGATGAGACCAAAACTGAACTTTTTGGCCTAAAAGCAAAACGCTATTTGTGGCGGAAAACTAACATTACACATCACCTTGAACAAACCATCCCCAAGTGAAACATAGTGGTGGCAGCATTATGTTGTGGGATTTTTTTCTTCAGCAGGGACAGGGAAGCTGGTCAGAGTTGATGGGAAGTTGGATGGAGCCAAATACAGGCCAATTTTAGAAGAAAACCTGATAGTCTGCAAAAGACTTGAGACTGGGGCGAAGATTCACCTTACAGCAGGACAACGACCCTAAACATTCAGCCAGAGCTATAATGGAATGGTTTAGATCAAAATATTGTCATGTGTTTAGAATTGTCCCAGACAAAGTCCAGACCTAAATCCAGTTGAGAATCTGTGGCAAGACTTGAAAATTTCTGTTCACAGATACTCTTTATCCAATTTGGCAGAGCTTGAGCTATTTTGCAAAGAATGGACAAAAATATCACTCCTACTAGATGTGCAAAGCTGGTAGAGACATACCCAAAAAGACTTGCAGCTGTAATTGCAGCGAAAGGTGGTTCTACAAAATGTGGGGGTGGGGGGCTGAATACAAATGCACACCACTTTTTTTCAGATATTTATTTGTAAAAAATCTTAAATCCTTCCACTTTACAATTTTTTATGTGCCACTTTGTTGGTCTATCAAAGTCCCCATAAAAATACATTTTGCGTTTGGGAAATGGGTATGAATACTTTTTTTTTTTTTTTTTCCAAGGCACTGTATAAAGAACACACATCCAGGGAGGGCCCATACAGCCAGAGTCTCACCAGCCAACACAATTATAATGCGACTCTCGACTGTAGGATGAAGTTGTGTAGCAATGGGCTGCAAGAAACATTCAATGTGTTGGGCCAGTTAGCTGGTAAAACTGTTTATGCTGGCTCTGAGGGTTCTCGGCCGACTTGTGTATTTTCAGCAAGTGGTAAAAATATGGCATACTGCACTGTAGGGGCAGCAAAAACTGTTTCTTTTTTGTATATCATGCCTTCCTTAACCTCTTCATGCCTGCGCTATAGCTGAAGGACAGCTCTAAAATTGCCGGGAGGGTGTCCATGTACGCCCTCCCATGCTCGCGCGGCTTGCGGGCCGTGGGTGGTGCACTGTGATCAGAGTCCATGGGACTCTGCTGATCACAGATTAGAGTAAAGGGCCGATCCCGGCCCGTTACCACATGATCAGCTGTCGGCCAATGACAACTGATCACGTGATGTAAACAGAAGCCGGTAATTTTTATTTATTTTTTTCCCCCTCATGCTGAAAGCGTGAGGAGAAAAAAAAATAAGCCGATTACCGGCTTGTGTAAATGGGACACACTGACAGTCACTGCTGCTAACCAATGCCCACCAGTGCCACCTATCGGTGCTCACTAGTGCTGCCAATCAGTGCCTCATCTGTGTCACCCATCAGTGCCGACTTAGTGCCCACCCATGCTGCCTTATCAGTGCAGCCTCATCACGCACATCAATAAAGGTGAAAAATTACTGGTTTTCAAAATTTTATGAAAACCTGTTTTTGTGTTTTTTTGTTTTTTTGTTTTTCAATTTTCAGTCTCTTTTTTGTTTTGGCAAAAAATATCCCAGTGATGATTAAATACCACCAAAATGCAGCTCTTTTGTGTGAAACAAATAACAATTTCATATGGGTACAGTGTAGCATGACCGCGCAATTGTCTTCTTAGTCATAAGGAAATGCTCAGATAAAAGTCCACTCCAATTCAGCCACCTTTCCTCAGGCTCTCTTCTGGTCTGTCTCCTCCCATCCAGTATGGTCATCTGCTCTGCCTGCTCCACCTCTCGATGCTCAATACCTGAAAAGAGTAAGAGACAAAGCAGATTATATGTTCCTTCCAACTGTGCCAAAAAACATAGCTCACTGCTCACATTTCTCTATCTGCCCATTTCTAACTGCAAAACTATTGTAGGGTGCCCACTGTTGCCTTGAAACACTTTCACGGAAAGGCATGGACTTCCAACGTAACAAATAAACTTGCATGTCTCTCCGTGCTGTCCTGGGAAGCACACAGGCCTGCTGTTGTTCAGTCTTCACAGCATGGCACATTTTTGCAAAATGCCCCATTTTATGGCAACAGAAACACTTAATGTGACTGAATCTACCATTCCCAACCATTTGCTTCCACTTCTTAAACAATGCTGGTGTAGGAATCCCATCTATTTCCTCTCTAGGGACCCCCACCTTAAGTAAATCAATCCACATGTGTCTCCTGGAGATCATAGGCCTTGCCTTCCTTGTATCTGACTCAACTCGGTCATTTGAGCTGATCAAATCCTCTGCTTCCCGGTTATGAGAAGTAACCGTGGCACATGTCCTACTTCTGCTTACAGGCTTTGGGCCTTTGTCCTTTGTTAGGGCATCATTAGACTTGGTCATGAGGGCTGCACACCGCTCATTCAAATCTTAAGCTCGGCCTACAGGGGTTTGAACACACTTCGAAGCCACTGCAGGTTTAACGTTGATTACCCTCCTTCCTAAATCTTTTGCCTTGCTTGCAGTTTCTTCCAAACACTTGGATGCCACTACAAGCTGCTCCTTCAGTAAATCTCTTTCTAATTCCGCCTTTTCCCTCTTTTCAGATTCAATATGTAGAGCATGCAGGAAGTGCAAACCAAACACAGCAACTGCCCGCATCTCTCCCTTACTGAACCCAAAACTTTTGAGACTAAAATCTGAGGAAAGATCAGACTCCATCCCCCCAAGCTATGTTCAAAGGAGAAGCATATGCAGCCAGCTCCTTTTGCAACAGACATCCACTGACTATTTCTGGCCCAGATAGGAAGGGTGCACACCTTCAAGTCCTCCTGGACACCAGAAATCTTTGCAGCCTTACTCCTCCTAAACAGTGTACGCAGCATTTTTCCCCCAGCACAAGCAACAAAACGCACCATATAAAACAAGTCTGCTTTAGTTGAAATTTTAGCACAAATCCCGGACGAGCCCCCAATTGTTTTGCTTGCGTCTATCTATTAAGTTCTTGTGGTAAAACCAAGGAAGCTTAGACTTTGGAAGTGTATCAATGCTTTACTAAACATGGAAAAATCTGCACATACAAACTGTAGGATGAACAATACAATACAACACAACTTATAGCTTCACATATAAGCATGTATAATATGTACACATTAAGTAAGTTAAACAGTTACTCAACTTAGGGGTTAAGATGTCCTTCATAGTTCCTTGTTCAAAGTCCAATTCACAAGAGCGTCTCCAAAGTTCTCCAGCTCCTGGAAGCCATGTGTTTTCTCTTTGTCCTCAAAAACACAACTCCTCCTCTGTCCCAAAACACATGTTTCTTTCAAACCCTCTCCATTCCCCTCCCACCCACTTCCTGCTTAAACCAACTTCCTCTGCTCATCTTCAAAACCTGGCTATCTGGTTTATTTACATATCAATGGAGGGGGAAGGGCCTCTGTATTGCAATAAAGTCACTATACAAATGCCCATAGCAACACACCTGTGAATTTATAAAACATGGTCAGTTGTCCTTATTTGATATGGCCAGAACGGAATACTACTTAAAGGAATTTATTACGTGCTCAATGGAGTTTGTGATCTATGTTCTGAAGTATCCATGTAACCTTTTATGTAGGTTGTGCAAAATTAATAGCCGAACATTTCAAATTCATTGAGGTTTGCGACAAATAGTGTACCACAACATTTTCTGGAACACTATAACAAGGATTCATCTGTTTTAGTGGTGTTGAGAATTGGACATATATTGAAAGGAGACCTCACAGACAATGAGAGATTCTTAGATTTGTGTGGGCAAGATACAGTTTGAAGCTTCAAACTAGACACTTTGTCACCAAATGGTCTGAATCAGGAGTTGGAGGTACATAGTAGTGTTTAATAAATTCAGTTATTTGTGTCTTCATTATGTCTTGACATCATTATCATGATCCATAGATATTTTTCATTGTTTTTGATTTAATTTTAGTTTTTGATTTCAATACATTTTTTTTTCAAATGTTTTATTTTATAAAACTGCAGGTTCCAATAATGTAAAACACTGCAGTAATATCAGTACAGTGTAACCAAGATACAGTGATAATCAGTGGATCTCCACAGCAAGTCTAGTAAGGGGGGGGGGGGGGGTGGGGGGGGGCGGCGGGGGGGTGGGGAGGGGGATGGGGCACGGGGCGGGGGGAGGGGCCGGTAAATTAAGGCATTTTTATGCGAAGTGTCTCATCAAGCGGGTAGTTTTATCTCATTTTACTGTTAGTTTCATATTGTATCACTAGGAGATGTGATTTTTAAAAAAAAAGTAATTTTTCCATAACAAACTTTAAAAAGCAAAATACAAAGGAGGAGATGTTTTTTAATTTTATTATAGCACATTACATTGATACATTGTAGGTCACTTGATCTGTGTTGTGCAATGAGGTCATCCTCTGTCTTCTGTTATCCCCACACTATTTATTGCAGCCCTATGTCTTCATCTCCAAGATTTGTGGTAGAGGCCGTGCCTGGAATCCTATCATCTTGGAGACCATGCTTGTCCATTTGTTCTTGCTGCTTCTGAGAAGTCCAAAAACATGGCTACCTGAAGACTTCCTGTCTAGTGATGACTAACTTCCCAGCCTAGGTGTCCTTGTCGGCTTAATATAAAGCCCTTAATTGGACTTTAGAACAAGATTGGACATTGACTTTTATGATAGTGCTGCCACCATCTTAGCACGAATCTTACGGGTCATGTGTGGCTCTGGATCGATTCCATACTAGATAATTGAGGCTATATAGTTTTTTTTTTTTCTTCTGTACAGACTTTGCCATTATTTCTGACATTATCACTGGAGCTAAGGACTCCAAAAACAAGGCCACCTACTTTCAAACTTCTTGTCGGCTTGCATGTAATCGCATCATTCCTTCTCTGCAGTTGTGGATTTTTTCTGAACAGTAAGCTGTATGATACATTTGTGCCCCCCCGGTTCATTCCCATGGAGTACAGATCATGCTGGTTCCTGTAGTACATTTTGTGTATATTGTATATATTATATTGTGTGTGTGTGTATTGTGATAGGTTCGCATACAGACAGTTAACAAATGGAACAGGCAAGTGACAAGTCCAATTAAGTTCTCATGCGCACTGGAGGTTTTTGGACATTTTTACAGCTGTTTTTGGCTTCAGACCATTTTTTTTTTTTTTTTTTTTGCACAGTCAAACTCTCCAGCATGTTGTTCCAGGTGTCCATGCACACATAGGCTGCTAACAGTGTTTGGCTGGGAAAAAAACCCCCAAAGCTAGTGGGTTCTGAGAGGAGTTTTTCTGCTGTAAAAACGCTCAAACGCCTAAAAACACAGATAAAAGCTAAAAAAACACGGCTTGCCAACGTTTAAAGTTTTTGATCCATTGTGTGTGTGTAGATAGATAGAGATAGATATAGCTATCTATCTATCTATCTATCTGTCGACATCTGACATCATTGCGTCCTTTGACGCGGTAGTGCCGAACGCCGCATAAGCCGGGGGATCGACAATGGGACACCCTTACCTGCACACCTGATGCACAGGTTTATCGCCAGGGTTCATCAATCTGATGACCCTGTCGATCACCTGATATGCATCACCTTCACTCATTGGATACCTGCCCATGTTTCATCCAGTTGCCTTTTATTAGACAGGCAAGCTCATTGCCTTACTGCTGCACAGCCAGGATCGCATATGCGCCCACATCATTGCAATCTATACAGACGACCAAGACGGGTGAGAACTTATCGGATCGTATATCCCGCACTCTCTCCACTTTACTATGGTACAGGGCTTTATAGTTAACACCTCCCAAATACTGTGGAGGGCTGTCTCCTAGTGATGCACCTGCATGTCTGTCTTGGCATAATATGCAGATTCAAGGACAACGTTTTTTCCATTTTTATACTCCTATCTGGTCTTATTCTGCCATTTTACTGAACGCTGTACCTTTTTTTTCTTTTTGTGCTAGATTTTTTTGTCTCACAATATTTTGGTCGATCCTTGTGAGCGTTGGTGTGCTGTATGGCGACGTGAATGCTGCTGTCCCCAGTCCTACAGATATTCTACCTAATATTGCTCCTTTATGTGGATTCACGCATTACTAAATTCTGTGACGCTCTTATGTAAAGTCCCCACTAGAGCTCTTAGATTGTGCGATTGAGCAAGACATGAAGGTGGAAGCCCCGCTTCCATATGCATTCTGATGTGTAAAAATACATGAACTATGTGAGTACCACCTATCCCCATTGATTGTCAATGTAAGCTATGCTGTAAAAAAAACTGCCGTTTTTATTTTTACTGTTTATGTATTGTTCGTCTTTTTTCTTTTGTTAGAAAAAACAGTATACCTCAATTCAGCCCTTGAAGAAGGAACTAAGTTCTATACCCAATTTCTGAAACGTATCGGGTACATTGTAATTACACACCTTATCTGATCTCGTTCGAGATCATATGCGTGTTTCAATAATTATTTGCTGTTTTATTGATTGTGTCCTAGTAGATTGTTTTTAGGGGTTCTTATTTGTGCACTAACTTTACTATTTGTATCTAAATTTTGTACTTTTTTTTTACATTATAACAATTTTTGAATATATGGTCCATCTCCTATGCCTGTACAATCCCTGGGGCACCTCCCTTTGCAATTTCTTTAATTGGGATGTGGCATAGGTCTCCAGCTTTGATACTTATTAGTGATTTCTCCTAATCTTTGCGAATGAGGAAAAGTCAATAAACTGCTGTTCCTGTTTACACTGTGATCAGCTGTGATTGGACGCGGCTGATCACGTGGTAAAGAGCCTCAGTCAAAGGCTCTTTACTGAGATCGTTGTAGCAGACTGACGCCGCACCACCAAACGCTGCGTGCCCCCACGGGCGTGCGCCGGCAGTAATCCTGCATGACGTCATATGACGGGCAATCAGGATAACTGAACCACCGCCCGGCCGTCATTTTGCTATAGGCCATGTGGGAAGTGGTTAAAGGCCAAGTTCTCCTTTTTAGGCAGAATTTCCCTTTTCATAATAAAAGCATTTTGTAGTGTCATCTCTGCCCCAGCCACCAGTGTGCTCATCTCACTTACCTCATCTATAGTAGCTTTTCATTTTCCTCCTGTCTATTTGGATTTTTAAAAATACCTTTTTTTAATTCCGTCACATCCTGTAGGTTGCTTCCCAGCATGAACTGGCGTGCTGCATCACAGAAGAGGGTGTGACAGGACGTGTATCATTTAGATCTACCATCAGCTATGTAGTGCAAGGACCTGTCTGATACAATTTAATAGATTGTTCAGGTGGGTCAGTCTATTCTATAATTTTGCATAGTTGGCAAATCTAAAGGAAATTGTACAATCAGATTGCACATAGTGTATGGGTCAGTGCCGGATTTAGACCTGGTGGGGGGGGGGGGGGGGGAGGGACCGGGGCACTTCAAATTGAGGGGGGGGGGCCTCAACATAGAAATTAAAGGATATGTCACTAGTTTCAAAAAAAAATTGAGCATTGCACCCACAAGGATCAGCAGATTATGGTTGTAATGACGGTCTTCTGCAGACACTCAGTTTAGCTCCCATATTGCCAGGCAGACAGATACTGGATAGCAGAAGGAATCCTACTAAAAGAATGCTCACCAGCACCCCCTGCAGTTCATTGAACTGCAATGGAAGATGGTACTTGTAGTTCATTCACAGAACTCTGTGAATGAATGACACTTCTGTGTGGGTGGAGGCCACACTATCTTTAACCCCTTCACTACCCGCCCATAGTCATATGACGCCCACAAGGTGGATCTCCCATCCTGGGTGGGCGTCATATGACGTCCTCCCATTCCCGGCCGCCTAGGGGGCGCAATGTCGCAGTCACGAAAAAAAAAAATTGCAGATCGCTGCCATTACTAGTAAAAAAAAAAAATGCAATAAATCTATCCCCTATTTTGTAGACGCTATAACTTTTGCGCAAACCGATCAATATACGCTTCTTGCGATTCATTTTTTTTTTTTTTTTTTTTTTTTTTTACCAAAAATATGTAGAAGAATACAAGAAAAGAAAAAATGGCTGCGCTGGAAATTAAAACATGTGAAAATTCTATCACCTAAATGAATATTGTGGTGCATAAAAATTCAATCCAGCCCTAAGCTGGCAGTGTTACACGTGAAATGCACTACAACAGGCATCCGCTGGACGCAGTCCTGAACCCACCGTTCCAATACAGTTCAAAATAATATAATCAAACGGTGAAATGAAAAAAATGACATAAACAATATGTAATAAAAAATTGGAGTGATTTCAGACATCTGTGATCCAATATAGTGGCATAGTGAACAACAGAGGACAAGGATAAGACATCACTTGTTGGAAAGTTCAAAGCATGCAAAAGTTCACCATATAGGTTTAGGGTTCTGTGGTTGATTCACAGTGCTATAGCTTTTAACACCCACGAAACCAGTGATTGGATAGCCAGATAAGAGTCCTCCACCAAATAAAAAATTAGCAGCTTACCAGCTGTTCTGATCTCTGTGTCAAAGAGATCATATAAGCCTGTGGCATGAACCCCTGCCCGGGTCTCTCTCCAAGGTCTCCCAGATGGCACTCCAATATCCAAATCTCTCCTGGGTCCTCCTTGCTTTCCTCCAAACCATTTACATGGAAGAAAAAGGAACATAGCACAATACCGTTTTGACCTTTTTATTTATAAAAACTCTCATAGGTAGTACACTTACATTTAAAATGTATCAAATAGGCAAATGTGTTTGTTTAAAAAGAAAAACTGTCGAGCCGGCCGGCTCTCTTACTTGCTGCCCGTCGCTTCCTGGATGGACGGGGAATGGAGGTGACGTCAGCACGCCGCTTACCCTATGCCGTTTCGTTAAAAGATAACGTCTTCCTGGGGCACGGGCGGCGTACTGACTCACCGCCTATTATAGACATTACATTACTAGACACGCCCAACTCTGAGCTCTCGGTCCGCCATCTTTGAACAGGGCTAACGCCCTTCTCCTCCATGATTGGCTTCCCGATGTATGGGCGGTCTTTGTTGTTCTGATCCAGCTATGCATGTATCCACCATACTATTGTAGGGCAAAAAGCCCTTAACTGCAATGCCAGTTATCGGTATACTTAGGCAAAAAAATTCGCCTGTCACACCTCACATACGGCCGTACGCGGAAGGACACGGCTAAACAGAGACATCTATTCATCTTGCTCTGCCTCCTTCCGCGTCGGTCGACCTCCGTAGGCGGGACTACATGTCATCCCTGTTTGCTCTGTTCAAGTGCACACATATATCCTCATAAGAGTTCAATCTAATGAGGATGGAATCTCCAGCCAAAAAGTCTTGAAGATCCCCTCTATCCGGACCAAGATTAATCTAAAAACTCTAAAAAAAAAAGGGGGAATTTTAAACGTATAATCATTTACATATATTGTTTAACCCTTAGTGTCCTGAGAACCGTATTCTGCACCCTCTGCAAATCTTAGTTCTCAAGTAGCTGTATGGGATACAATCACGGGACAATTTCCCTAAAAATTGGATTAGGTATGAATGTACCCCAAAATTCCTGTGGAAAATCTATAATGTATTTCCCTCTTCTTCACTTTGGATTCGCTCGCCAGGGGTTGCAAATAGACTACGTCATTCCATATCAACCTTACGGCAACAAGGACCAAATGGGAAGTTGTATATAAAATTGAATTTAGAATTAAAACTAAAATAAATTAAATAAATATCAGCGTATGGCCCTTCTATTTCGAAAAAAAATCTTAAAAAAACAAACTGTAAAGAGAATCTATTTCCCTCTAGGATTAGAGGAAGCAAACTCTCTTTGAAGAGATGAACTAGTTTCACCTCTCCAAAAAAGAGGAAAAAAATTTTATACTAATAGTTGAAGATAATGGTTGGCCACTATTACAGAATGGCCAGCACTATCTCCTTGGGCCTACTTACAAACTAAAATTGTAAAAATTGTTCCTTAACCCTTTTGGTTTTCCCTCAATCTCCCAACCCTCCCCCACATGGTGGGTTGATACCAAACAGGAGAGTATATGAAAAAGGGGGAAAAAAGTTTTCTTGTCTCCCTATGGGTAAGGAATAGGTGTGTTTCACATTTCAAAATAAATCAAAATGGTCCTCCTCTAAAGACTCTCCGTCTAGCCCCCGAGAGCTCAGAGTTAGTTCACAGCATATTGTTGTTAACTGTTATCAATAAAGGCATTTAGATCAACATCCACATTTAGGCCATAAGGGGTATAACCGCGCACTTTGTGGATCCAGGACATTTCGGATCTAGACAAGTCTCTTACCAATGGACTGCCCCTCCAGTGAGCACAATACTTATCTATTCCCAAAAATAATGTACCTGAAGGGTTACGATCATGGTGTAGAGCATAATGTTTCGATACCGAGTGGAATCTGTATCCACTTTTTATGTTCGTAACATGCTCACCCAAGCGTACCTGCATGACTCGCTTTATTCTGCCGATGTACTGGAGCCCGCACGGGCATTGCAACAAATACACCACCCCCTTTGAACTACAAGTAATGAATGATTCAATTTTATGTTCCCTAGAGGTACTAGTGGACACAAATGATAATGTCTTTCTCTGTTTAATTTTGTTTAATGTGCAGATTTGGCATCGGTGGCATTGATGGTAACCCACTAATTGTTGAAAGAAGGAAACCTTTTTAGTGGGTGGATCCACTACATTGGGTGCTACCCTATCTCTTAGAGAAGGTGCTCCCCTGAAAACTAGCTCTGGATTGGTGGGAAGAAAGGAATGAATGATTCTGTCATTCCCCAATATGTGCCAGTGTTTCTGGAGCATCTTTTTAATCAAAAAATGTTGCGTGGAAAAGGAAGTGACAAATGGGGCAGTGGGTCGGTCCCTTGCCTTACCCTGTCCCTCTTTCAAAAGCACCGCCCTATCAATCACTGCTACCTCCTCAATCGTAGTGTCCATGGGAGCAGTGTCGTATCCTTTTTCCTCTAATCTCCTTTTAAGGATCCCAGCCTGTAGTCTATAGTCATTGATATCAGAACAGTTACTCCTCATTCTAACGAACTGGCTCTTTGGGATAGATTTCAGCCAGGGGGCATGATGGCAACTCCCCATAGGTATGAACGAGTTTCTATCCGTCTTTTTAAAGTGTGAAATTGTTTTGAATAGACCTTCACACTTACTGATTGTTAAATCAAGGAAATTTACACTTTCCTGGCTGACCTCCACGGTGAACTTAATACCCCTATTGTTGGTATTAATCCTCGAAAAAAATTCCTCGAGCTGTACCCGAGTTCCCTCCCATAGGAGGAGGACGTCATCTATATATCGTGCCCAAAACTTCAGAAATGGACTACGATCCTTATAGATGACGTCCTCCTCCCACTTGGCCATAAACAAATTGGCTAAGCTCGGGGCATATTTAGCGCCCATTGCCACACCTCGTGTCTGTTGGTAATATTGTTGCTCGAACCAAAAATAATTGTGGCCTGCCGCATATTCCAGCAGGTCCACAATATATATAGATATATATGTGTAGAAGAATACGTATGGGCCTAAACTGAGGAAAATTTTTTTTTTTTTTTTTTTTTAAAATGGGATATTTATTATAGCAAAAAGTAAAAAATATATTTTTTTTTTTCAAAATTGTCGCTATTTTGTTTATAGCGCAAAAAATAAAAACCGCAGAGGTGATCAAATACCACCAAAAGAAAGCTCTATTTGTGAGAAAAAAAGTTTTGTTTGGGTGTAACGTCGCACGACCGAGCAATTGTTAAAGCGACGCAGTGCCGCAAAAAGTGCTCTGGTAAGGAAGGGGGTAAAAATCGCCCGGTGCTGAAGCGGTTAAATTGAGGAGAGGGATCGGAGGTTCGGAGGGAGGTTGCTGAACATGTTACACCCTTAATATACAGGTGAACTTATCCTTTAAATTTTGACAGATAAAGTAAACTGAAACGATAAACCGGATTTGTTCTGCAGTATTTAATCACCGCTGTCTTTTTTTTTTTTTTTTTTTTTTTTTTTTTTTTGCGCTATAAATGAAAAAAAGACCAGAAATTCTGTTTTATAACAAAAGCAACTTTTTTTTTTTTTTTTTTTTTTTTAACATTTTGCAAATTAGTAATGTTTCTTCATAAATTTTGGCCAAATTTTAGACTGCTACATTTCTTTGGTAAAAATAATCCAAATCGGTGTATATTTTTTTTTTTTTTAATATCTTTATTTATCAAAAAAAAATTCTTTTACAACATTATACATTACATTTACACACAAAGTATATTTTAGGTATCTTATTGGTTATATTTTGCTTTATGGTTTCGAATATTTTATTTCCATACTTTATTATATGTATAACCATATATATTCCTTCATATCACCTTAAATTTACTAATACTTCTATTTCATTCTTCCCTACCCTTATATTCCATTCATTCATCAAAATCCATCCCAACATACAACCTAAAAAAGAAAAAAAAAAAAAGGGAGAAAAACAAAAAAAAAGAATAAGGGGGAAAAGGGGAAAAAGGAAAGAGATCCTTCATCCCCCTGCCTCTCTCTCTTCTTTGTCCCTTCATATTTTTATTTATTTTAAAGATTCCTTCCATCTACGTTGTAAAACATTGAATTCAATCCAGGTCTGCCATACGGTCCTTGTCTCTTCCTTAACCACTTCAGCCCCGGACCAATTGGCAGCCAAAGGACCAGGCCCCTTTTTGCGATTCGGCACTGCGTCGCTTTAACTGACAATTGCGCGACGTGGCTCCAAAACAAAATTGGCGTCCTTTTTTTCCCACAAATAGAGCTTTCTTTTGGCGGTATTTGATCGCCCCTGCGGTTTTTATTTTTTGCGCTATAAACAAAAATAGAGTGACAATTTTGAAAACAATGCAATATTTTTTGCTTTTTGCTATAATAAATATCCCCAAAAAATATATAAAAAAACATTTTTTTTCCTCAGTTTAGGCCGATACGTATTCTTCTACATATTTTTGGTAAAAAAAAATTGCAATTAGCGATTATCCACTTCAGCCCCGGACCATTTGGCAGCCAAAGGACCAGAGGTCTTTTTTCAATTTCGCACTGCACTACTTTAACTGGTAATTGCGCGGTCATGCAATTTTGTAACCAAACGAAATTTGCGTCCTTTTCTTCCCACAAATAGAGCTTTCTTTTGATGGTATTTGATTGCCTCTGTGATTTTTATTTTTTGCGATATAAACGGAAAAAAAGCGAAAATTTTGAAAAAAAAAGAGATTTTCTACTTTTTGTTATAAAAAAAATCTAATAAACTCAATTTTAGTCAAACATTTGGGCCAAAATGTATTCAGCCACATGTCTTTAGTAAAAAAAATGCCAATAAGCGTATATTTATTGGTTTGCGCAAAAGTTATAGCGTCTACAAACTAGAGTACATTTTCTGGAATTTACACCGCTTTTAATTTATGACTGCCTATTTCATTTCTTGAGGTGCTAAAATGGCAGAGAAGTACAAAACCCCCCCAAATGACCCCATTTTGGAAAGTAGACACCCAAGCTATTTGCTGAGAGGCATGTTGAGCCCATTGAATATTTTTTTTTTTTAGTCCCAAGTGATTGAATAAAGACAAAAATAAAAAAGATTTTTTTTTTTTCAAAAAGTTGTCACTAAATGATATATTGCTCACACATGCCATAGTTATATGTGGAATTGCACCCCAAAATACATTTTGCTGCTTCTCCTGAGTATGGGGATACCACATGTGTGGGACTTTTTGGGAGCCTAGCCGCGTACGGGGGCCCGAAACCCAAGCACCGCCTTCAGGATTTCTAAGGGTGCAAATTTTTGATTTCACTCCTCACTACCTATCACCGTTTCGAAGGCCATAAAATGCCAAAATAGCACAAAACCCCCCCAAATGACCCCATTTTGGAAAGTAGACACCCCAAGCTATTTGTTGAGAGGCATGGTGAGTATTTTACAGCTCTCATTTGTTTTTGAAAATGAAGAAAGTAAAGAAAAAAAAATTTTTTTTTCAATTTTCAAAACTTTGTGACAAAAAGCGACATCTGCAAAATACTCACCATACCTCTCAGCAAATAGCTTGGGGTGTCTACTTTCCAAAATGGGGTCATTTTGGGGGGTTTTATGCCATCTGGGCATTCCATGGCCTCCGAAACTGTGATTGGCAGTGAGAAGTGAAATAAAAAAATTACACCCTTAGAAAGCCTGAAGGCGGTGATTGGTTTTTGGGGTTCCGTACGCAGCTAGGCTCCCAAAAAGTCCCACACATGTGGTATCCCCGTACTCAGGAGAAGCAACAGAATGTATTTTGGGGTGTATTTCCACATATGCCCATGACATGTTTGAGCAATATATCATTTAGTGACAACTTTTTGTAAAAAAAATATATATATATTTTTTTTTTCATTATTCAATCTCTTGGGACAAAAAAAAAAAATATTTAATGGGCTCAACATTGCTCTCATCAAATAGCTTGGGGTGTCTACTTTCCAAAATGGGGTCATTTGGGGGGGGTTTGAACTGTCCTGGCATTTTATGCACAACATTTAGAAGCCTATGTCACACGTCACCCACTCTTCTAACCACTTGTAGACAAAGCCCTTTCTGACACTTTTTGTTTACATGAAAACATATTTTTTTTTTGCAAGAAAATTACGTTGAACCCCCAAACACTATATATAATGTTAAAGCAAAGGCCCTACAGATTAAAATGGTGGGTGTTGCATTTTTTTTTTCCACACAGTATTTGCGCAGCGATTTTTCAAACGCATTTTTTGTGGAAAAAATACACTTTTTTTTTATTTTAATGCACTAAAACACACTATATTGCTCAAATTTTTGATGAAATAAAAAATATGATCTTAGGCCGAGTACATGGATACCAAACACGACATGCTTTAAAATTGCGCACAAACACGCAGTGGCGACAAACTACATACATTTTTAAAAGCCTTTAAAAGCCTTTACATGATACCACATTAGATTCACGGAGGAGGTCTACTGCTAAAATTACTGCCCTCGATCTGACCTTCGCGGTGATACCTCACATGCATGGTGCAATTGCTGTTTACATATGACGCCAGACCAACGCTTGTGTACGCCTTTGCGCAAGAGAAGGGGGGGCAGGGGTGCTTTTTTTTTTTTTTTTTTTGGTTTTTTTTTTTTTTATTTATTTAGCTTTTTTATTTTATTTTTAAACTGTTCCTTCCATTTTTTTTCTTTGTTATGATTTTTATTGTTATCTCAGGGAATGTAAATATCCCCTATGATAGCAATAGGCAGTGACAGGTACTCTTTTTTTGAAAAAATTGGGGTCTATTAGACCCTAGATCTTTCCTCTGCCCTCAAAGCATCTGACCACACCAAGATTGGTGTGATAAAATGCTTTCCCAATTTCCCAATGGCGCGGTTTATATCCGGGAGGGGGGACATTCCCTCCCACTGCTTGTAAAAGCAGTCTAGAGGCTAATTACCCGCTAGAATTGCTTTTACATGAAAGCCGATCACTGGCTGAAAAGAATGATACCAAGATGATACCTAAACCTGCAGGCATCATTCTGGTATAACCATTCAAAGTCCAGCAACATACTGGACATATATTGTAATCTTTTTTTTTTCATGCAGCCTCTTGGCTGAACGAAAAAAAGAGATTGATTGGTGGGTATGCCCACCATTAGAATACCTCCCTTCATCCACCCACTTCTAATGATGGGCATACATGCACCATTTATATATGCCGATGCATGGGGGCATCCTCCCGCAAAAGTTATGCCGTGTACACACGGTCGGAATTTCGACCGTATGTACGTGGCATTAGGAGCCAATCGCTCCTCCCCCCCCCCTGCTGCCCCCATGCTTCGGCATATATGCTCTTTTTTTTAACTGTGGTGGTGAAATCACCTCCTACAGCGTTGGAGTCGCGGCTTTATGTATCGTGGGAGCAAACGCTGTTGCTGTCAAGATAAATAAATCCGCGTTGCAACTGAATGGCGCACCTGAAAACAAAAAAATGCTTAACACTAAAACACAGTAAACAAAATTACATACCTGAAAAGCAAGCATGATAAAACATGATAAAACATAATAAAACATTGCAGAATAGAATGGAGTAAAAAAAGAGCAACAATAGAGAGAGAATAGAGTGAGAGAGAGAACAATAAAACGACAACTATTTTATTTTTTTTTATTTTTTTGAGATTCACAGGTAAAAAAGCTCCTGACTGAAGCGACTGAATCAAAACGCTACCACAAAAAAAATGTTAGCGATCGCAGGGATCAGGCCTGACTCTGCGAACGCTGCAGTTATGTGTGCTTAGTGTTTTGTAAGTGACAGTGATCGATCGATACTGCACTTGGGTGGGCTGGGCTGGGCGGAGGGGGAAAACGCAGGTGCTAGCAGGTATCTGGGCTGATCCCGCTAACAATGCGTTTTTTTTTGGAACCCTAAACTGCTGGGACGCTAGTATAGATCTGATCAGATCAGATATTGATCTGTTCAGATACTATACCACTAAGGGAGGTGTATGCTTTGCGCGTGGGTGTTTGCAGTACTGGCACTAACCTGGGGCGACGCAGGCCTTATTTGACCCTAAAACCTAATTGATATCACCCGCCGGGCGATCAGGGGGTTTAAACCGTTATTGGGTAATAAATGGCGGGTGCCCTGACAGTATAAAAAACAAGCTAACTAACCAGCGTCACCCGTAACAGTAATACAAAAAAAAACTGGTTACCTAGCGACACTAATGCAGCGATCAGAAAAACGATCGCTTAGTGACACTGGCAAAAGGGGGTGAAAGGGTTAACTAGGGGCAATCAGGGGGTTAAAACCTTTATTAGGTAATATATGGGGGTACCTGACGCTATATAAAAACCTGACGGGGAACCTAAATAACGAAATAACTAACTGGCTAACCAGCGTCACCAGTGACAGTTATACAGTGATCACTGGTGAAAGGGTTAACTCTAGGGGCAATCAGGGGGTTAAAACCTTTATTTAGGTTGTAATATGGGGGTACCTGACCTATAAACCTATTTATGAACCTATATAAACATGGCGGTTACCTAAAAAAAAAAAATGGTTACCTAGCGACACTAATGCAGCGATCAGAAAAACGATCGCTTAGTGACACTGGCAAAAGGGGGTGAAAGGGTTAACTAGGGGCAATCAGGGGGTTAAAACCTTTATTAGGTAATATATGGGGGTACCTGACGCTATATAAAAACCTGACGGGGAACCTAAATAACGAAATAACTAACTGGCTAACCAGCGTCACCAGTGACAGTTATACAGTGATCACTGGTGAAAGGGTTAACTCTAGGGGCAATCAAGGGGTTAAAACCTTTATTTAGGTTGTAATATGGGGGTACCTGACCTATAAACCTATTTATGAACCTATATAAACATGGCGGTTACCTAAAAAAAAAAATGGTTACCTAGCGACAGCAGTGACACTAATACAGCGATCAGAAAAACGATCGCTTAGTGACACTGGCAAAAGGGGGTGAAAGGGTTACCTGGGGGGCAATCAAGGGGTTAAACCTTTATTAGGGGGGGGTAGGGGGCTACCTTGGACCTAAAACTAACTGCACTGACAGTTATTACAGTCACACTGACACTAAATGCAGTGATCAGTAAAAAAATGATCCCTGCAATTAGTGACACTGTGACTGGGGGGGGGAGGGGGTGATCTGGGGGGTGATCTGGGGGTGACAGGGGGGTGTTTTGTGTGCCTATGTGTACTGGTGTCAGTGTACTGTTGGTGCACTAACCTGTACATGTCGACAGCTCGGCGTTCCGGTCACATAGACCGGCGCACCGAGCGTGACATCACTTCCTCTGCCTGTGTTTTGATTGACACAGACAGAGGAAGCATCTGATTCGCCAGGAGCGATCGCGAGGGGGTGGCCAGAAACCACTGGCCGTCCCCTCATCCCGGATCGCTCCTGAAGCGATCCCGACCGTCCCCGCCGGCCGGGGGGGGGGGTCCGATCGGACCCCCCACGCGCCTGAAGAATGGCACGTACAGGTACGTGATTCTGCCTGTACGTGCCATTCTGCCGACGTATATGTACATGGGGCGGTCGGGAAGTGGTTAATGATTGGTTTGCGCAAAAGTTATAGCGTTTACAAAATAGGGGATAGTTTTATAGCATTTTTATTAATTTTTTTTTTTTTACTAGTAATGGCGGCGATCAGCGATTTTTATTGTGACTGCGACATTATGGCGGACACATCGGACATTTTTGACACATTTTTGGGACATTTGTCATTTATACAGAAATCAGTGCTATTTAAATAGCACTGATTCCTATGTAAATGACAGTTGTAGTGAAAGAGTTAACCACTAGGGGGCGGGGAGGAGTCAGTGTGACGTGTTGTGTTTTTTTTTTTTTTACAGTAGGGGGCGTGGCTGTACGTCTGACGTCATTGATCGGCGTTCCCGATGACAGGGAACAGCCGATCACTGACAGTCAGTGTAGGAAGCGCGGGGAGAGGTTTGTTTACACAAACCTCTCCCCGTTCTTCAGCTCCGTAACCCGATTGCGGGACACCAGCGGCGATCGGGTCCGCTGGTCCCGCGGCCGGGGTCACGGAGCTCCCGACCGGGTCGCGAGCGCGACCCACAGGCAGGGACATGCACGATCACGTACAGGTACGTGATTTTGCCTGCCCGTGCCATTCTGCTGACGTATATATGCAGTGGGCGGTCGTGAAGTGGTTAACCACCTCAGTACAGTGCATTTTCACCCCCTTCCTGACCAAGCCATTTTTAAGCTTTCAGCGCTGACGCATTTTGAATGACAATTGCGCGGTCATACAACACTGTACCCAAATGAAATTGTTATCATTTTTTCCCCACAAATAGAGCTTTCTTTTGGTGGTATTTGATCACCTCTGCGTTTTTTTATTTTTTGCGCAATAAACAAAAGAGCGACAAATTTAAAAAAAAACAATGTTTTTTACTTTTTGCTATACTAAATATCCCCAAAAAATATATAAAAAAACATTTTTTTTCCTTAGTTTAGGCCGATACGTATTCTTCTACATATTTTTGGTAAAAAAAAAAATCGCAATTCGCAATTATTGATTAGTTTGCACAAAAGTTATAGCGTTTACAAAATAGGGGATAGTTTTATAGCATTTTTATTAATATTTTTTTTTTTACTAGTAATGGCGGTGATCAGCGATTTTTATTGTGACTGCGACATTATGGCGGACACATCGGACATTTTTGGCACCATTGTCATTTATACAGCAATCAATGCTATTTAAATGCATTGATTCCTGTATAAATGACACTGGCAGTGAAGGGGTTAACCACTAGGGGGCGGGGAGGGGTTAATTATGTTCCCTGGGAGTGATTCTTACTGTGGGGGGAGGGGACTCACAAGGGGAGGAGACCGATCGGTGTTTCTCTGTACAGAGAACACACCATCGGCTCCTCTCCTCTGACAGGACCGTTGATCTGTGTGTTTACACACACAGATCCACGGTCACGCTGTGTTACCGGGCAATCGCGGGTGCCCAGCGGACATCGCGGCCGCTGGGCACGCGCATCGGGTGCCCAGTGACACGGTGAGAGCCCAGCTCTCTGGAGTGCACAGAAGGGGAGGACGTCATATGACGCCCTCCCACACTGAGAGCTGCGCCGCCTGGCCGTCATTTGACAGCCGGCGGTCGCAAGGTGGTTAAACTCCTTTTCAATTTCCATTCTTTTTTCCAGTGCACACATTTCGTTCATTTCCATCTCCCATTCCTTTATATTAGGGCTTACACTATTTTTCCATTTTCTAGCTATTATAGTACGTGCTGCGGTAAGAAAATACTTCAAAGTATCTTTCCTAACCTTTTTTACAGATCCCATATTCATTGATAGTACCGACATCAAAATATCAGGTTGAATTTCTATTGCTGTCATTAATGCATATATTTTGTATATTTGCTCCCAAATGCTATAAACTCCGGGGCAATAATACCAAACATGTGGTGTATATTATTTGGTCTGTATGAAAGTTAGTCTACAAGCTATGGTGCCAATCACTTAAAATTGATCACACCTGAAGTACTGACGGCCTATCTAATTTCTTGAGACCTGAACAAGCCAGGACAGTACAAATACCCCCCAAATTATCCCTTTTTGGAAAGTAGACATTCAAATGTATTTAGAGGCATGGTGAGTTTTTTTTTTTTATTTAAATTTTTTTTCCCACAATTCTCTGCAAAATCAAGATTTTTTGTGAAAAAAACATTGTTATATTGGCAGATTATTTCTCACACACAGCATATGTATACCTCAAATTACACCCCAAAATACATTCTACTACTCCTCCCAACGTTTAATCTGAGGCATATCGAGTCTTGTGAACATGTAATTTTTTTTTCCTACAATTTTTTGGAAAATGTGGAAAGAAAATTAAAACACTTTTTTCGTTTTTTACACAAAGTTGTCCATTTATACAATATTTCTAACGCATAGCATGTACATGGCAAAAAATACACCCCAAAACATTGTCTGCTACTCCTCCTGAGTATGACGATACCACAGGTGTGAAACTTTTACACACCGTGGCCACATACAGAGTACAGAGGCTCAACATGCAGGGAGCACCATCAGGCGTTCTAGGGGCATAAATGTCAAATCTAATTTGACTACCTATTACACTTTGAGGCACTGTAGTGGCATGGATGAGCCGTGGATGGGGATGGCTAAGCATGGCTGAGCCATGAATGTGGATGGCTGGGTATGGCTAAGTATGGATGGGATGGCTGAGTATGGATGGCTGAATGAGTGCAGGATTTGTCACATATCGCTTTGGGCAGAACACATCCAGCCCACAGCGCTGCAGCACTTGATCTCTCCCCTCTCACTGTACCGATCGGTACAGAGAGGGGATAGAGGAACCGGACATGACGCCGGTTTGTTTACAAGTGATCGCTCCGTCATTTGACTGAGTGATAATGTGGTAAACGGTCGCTGTCAGTAGTCATTTACCGTGATGCGCCGGGTCCTCTGGTCACGGATATTCCCAGGTGCGCACCCCAGGGGGCACGCGGGAGCAAGATTCTGGGAGGACGTCCATGAACCCACTCCCAGAATAAGCCGACCGCGCTGCAGTCTTTCGGCTATGGCCCGGTCGGCATGTGGTTATCTTGGTTTCCAGATAATTCTTCATCAGTGCCATTTTGCTGAATGACCTTTTCTCCGTAACAACTACTGTGTTTCCCCAAAAATAAGACATGCCCCGAAAATGAGCCCTATTTGGAAGGGTTGCGAAGTTCTAAAATCCACTGTATTAGTGTTGTGTGGTCTAGACTGTGTATGTTGCTGTGGTCTGTTTGCGGTGAATACCTTTGCTGCGGTGTCGCTCGGCACTCAGCTGATCTCTTTTCCTGGCTGTCGGTGGTGGATCTCGGCCCCCCTCCCTGCAATTTTCAGAGCAGGAAGACAGCTTGGGGCTGGCCATGGAAGTGCCAGGTGTCAGCAGGGGATCTCGTGCCCCCCTCCCTCTGCAGGCGCTCAGCGGATCTCATCATCTCCCAGGTGTCAACGGAGGGTCTTGGCCCCCCTCCCTCTGTAGGTGCTCAGCTGATCTTCACTGCTTTGCTCTCCCCCCTTGGGCAGGCCATGGTAGCGCCACTAAGAAGGTTTTTGCACAGACTATACCACAGCAACAAACACCTTTTTACACCACACAATCCTGTAATAGAGGTTTCCAAGATATCAAAACCACTTTTACAATGTTCATACTGGGGATTCCTGCATGGCAAGCCCTACCTCGAAAATAAGCCCTAGTATGTTTTTTGGCCCGTGCTCATTTTCGGGGAAAGGCGGTAGTAAATATCGTGCTCAGATATATTCCAAGAGCTACATTAACACCTGGAAAGGTATTGGCAGGCCCTTCATCATGTAATAAAACTACCTGATGCGATGGAATGAGACATGACCAGAGCTTGGCAAAGACTGCAAACTGTAAAGTTTCCTCAATGGACACGATTGAAGTCTCATTGAGAAATGTGAATAAAAATTACTAAAGCGCTGATAAAGATCAAATTCCCAATAACCCAGATTTTTAAGATAACCAAATGAAAAAGCCGCAACCAATAAAAACGTGCTCCCACACTTAAGTATTAAAAATATATATACAATAATTAATTGTAAATAATTAGTGCGCTTAAATCAACCTTAAAATCAAAAATAAAGTAAATTGACCTTGTTCTGTGTGATCCTAAATATAGTGTCATAAGCAAAATTTGTGTAGAGAAAAAATTCTCTTGTAAAATGTAATTGCAACCATAAATGCAAACATAAACCCAGTAATAAATAAAGTTAAAAATGTTTAAAATGTTTTAAATCCGTGAGTGGTGAGTAAAAACGGGTCTGTATAAATAATTCAGTGGTACATATGGGTACAATATGGGTCTCCCCTAAAATCTGTGTATCAGGGTAAAGAATCTTAAAAAATCTTGTATGTTAAATGATCCCCATACACCAAACAATCACCGCCTAATCAGCCAGTGGATTCCTATCAGTCATTAAGTGCAATTATATACTAATTCTAGCATCATCACCCCAGTTATTTAACTAATTTATCACACCCGTTTATCTAATTGGGGCTGATTAGGCGGTGATTGTTTGGTGTATGGGGATCATTTAACATACAAGATTTTTTAAGATTCTTTACCCTGATACACGGATTTTAGGGGAGACCCATATTTATGTACCACTGAATTATTTATACTCTATTTATACAAACCCGTTTTTACTCACCACTCACGGATTTAAAACATTTTAAAAATGTTTAACTTTATTTATCACTGGGTTTATGTTTGCATTTATGGTTGCAATTACATTTTACAAGAGAATAATTTCTCTACACAAATTTTGCTTATGACACAATATATGACACTATATTTAGGATCACACAGAACAAGGTCAATTTACTTTTATTTTTGATTTTAAGGTTGATTTAAGCGCACTAATTATTTACAATTCATTTTTGCGTATATATATTTCATTGAGAAATGTGGTGTTTTTTTTTTTTTTTTTTATTATTTTAAAGAAAGTCTGGGGGGATGCGGGTCAATTGCTCCTTTTGCCCCCTTTTATAAATCCAGCACTGGTATGGAAATCTTTATACAAGCTCATAGGAGGGAGTGGATGGAGGCACTCAGCTGTCAGGCCTGTTCACATCTCTGCGTAGTGTTTTTTTTTGCGGTGGATTTGGAGCGTTTCCAATTGTCACGTATAGGGCATCCCATTCACTTGAAGGGTGCAGGGTGTTGCATATAGTTGGTTACTTAGCTGGTAAGGTTGAAAAAAGTCCAAGTCCAACCTGGTGTATGTGCGCTTTTATGTAAATATTACATTGTATATCCCTGTATATTGTGGTCCTTTAGGTCTCTTTTTATTAGCTTTGTTGCCCTTCTCTGTACTCTCTCCATTTCCAACACATCTTTCCTAAGGACTGGAGCCCAGAACTGGATGGCATACTCCAGGTGTGGCTTGACCAGAGTCTTGTAGTGGGAGAGTGGGAGAATTATCGTTTTATCTCAGGAGTTAATTCGCTTTTTAATGCATGCCAATATTCTATTGACATTGCTGAGCCTGTCCTCTACTAGGACCACCAGGCCTTTTTACATCCTAGATTCCCCCAAAGGTTCTCCTCCTAGTGAGTAGATTGCATTCATGTTTTTGCCACCTAAATGCATTATTTAAAATTTTTCTACTTTAAGCCTTAATTTACCATGTAGTTGCCCACCCCATTAATTTGTTCAGATCTTCTTGCAAGGTTTCCACATCCTGCGGAGAAGCTATTGCTCTGCTTAGCTTGGTATCCACAAATACTGAGATTAAAGAAAAAGGGTTGGGACTTTAAATGAGGCCTAAGACAATGACGTCAAAATAGCCTCCATCCCTATCGGCACGATAAATAGAAAAGAGTTGGGACTTTGGCAAAGCATGCGATTTGGAAGCAAAAAAGAGCAATGGAAATCAAATAATATAGATTTATTAGCTGTATACTAGGTACATTGCATAGGGTGCAGGGATGCACACTCTATAGTCCATAATAAATCATATATAAAAATATTGCACATCAAAAACATCAAACCCATAGTTCATACATCAATGAAATAGAATTCATATAGAAGTATATTGCACATATTCAAGATCAATAGAATTAATTAGGTAAAATCATCACAGAGTATAGTAAAACTGCATAATTGGATGTAATTTGTAACATCTAAAGCTCTACGCGCTTCGTGGCTGTCTTGCCACTCATCAGGAGCTGATATATGATGGATATCTATGGGGCGAGAAATGGTGTGCCAAAAAATTTGTCAAATTAGTATGTTGAGGGAAAAGAAAAAAAGAAGAAATGCATCAAGACCGGACGCCTATACTCACGGGTCAAGTAATGATAGGAGGCGCAGCAATGGACACTGGGGTAGTCAGGCTCTGTAGACTATAGACTATACAGTGTGCATCCCTGCGCCCTATGCAATGTACCTAGTATACAGCTAATAAATCCATATTATTTGATTTCCATTGCTCTTTTTTTGCTTCCAAATAGCATGCTTCGCCAAAGTCCCAACTCTTTTCAACAAATACTGAGATTGGGCTGTTTATCCCATCCTCCAGATCATTTATGAATAAATTAAATAGGATTGGTCCCATGACAGAACCCTGGGGGACCCCACTTTCCACACCGGACCATTCGGAGTACTCCCCATTTATCACTACCATCAGCCAGTTTTCAATCCAGGTACTCACCCTTTGGTCCATACCGGCAGACCTTAGTTTGTACAGTAAACATTTGTGGGGAACTGTATCAAATGCCCTTGCAAAATCCAGATGCACTACGTCTACAGGCCTTCCTTCATCTAGATGGCAGCTCACCAACTCATAGAAGGTTAATAGATTTGTTTGTCAAAAACAATTTTTCATGAATCCATGCTGATTACTGCTAATGATACTGTTTTCATTACTAAAATCTTGTATATAGTCCCTTATCCCTTCCAAGAGCTTAGATACTATTGATGTTGGGCTAAATGGTCTGTAGTTCCCAGGGATATATCTTGGTCCTTTTTTAAAGATTGGTGCTACATTGGCTTTTCTCCAATCAGCTGGCACCATACCAGTCAGATTGTTCGAAACGATTAGGAACAACGGTCTGGCAATTACTTGACTGAGTTCCTTTAAAGCGGAGTTCCAGTCAGAAAACAAATTTAACACTATTAAGATGCATTCAATACAAGGAACAACCTTTTGGAAAAACATTTTTTTACTCATTTTCACGTCTGTTTGCTAGGGGGTGCCTTGTAATCTGCCTCTTCCTCTCCAAGGCGCCTGATATTTCCCAGGAGTTACTGGGCAGCACCGAGGGCTGTAATCTCGTTGCCTTGTCATAACGGGGCGGGACCTTCCTCCTTCGCCGCCCATTGTTATGGCAACGTTGCAAACAACGCTACGGCTGCTGCTAAATTGCGCATGCGCGAGATCAAGAGGTGCATACTGGCTACCCAGCATGCATCTCTCCTTTCATATTCCAGCAAGCAATCGCGATTGGGCTTCATATGCCCACATCAAGGATGGAAACGGACAAATACAGAGGAAACAAATAAAACAGTAAGAATTTATTTATTACAATAAGATTAATAGATCGTTGTATAGTTTTATTTTAATTTAGTTAGCACTTAAAATAGTACACCAAAAAACTCCGCTTTAACCACTTCAGCCCCGGACCAATTGTCAGCTTAAGGACCAGAGGTCTTTTTTCAATTTCGCACTGCACTGCTTTAACTGGTAATTGCGCGGTCATGCAATGTTGTAACCAAACGAAATTTGGGTCCTTTTCTTCCCACAAATAGAGCTTTCTTTTTATAGTATTTGATTGCCTCTGTGATTTTTATTTTTTGCGATATAAAAAAAAAAAAAGCGAAAATTTTGAAAAAAAAAAAAAAAATATTTTCTACTTTTTGTTATAAGAAAAATCGAAAACTCAATTTTAGTCAAACATTTGGGCCAAAATGTATTCAGCCACATGTCTTTAGTAAAAAAAAATGCCAATAAGCGTATATTTATTGGTTGGCGCAAAAGTTATAGCGTCTACAAACTAGAGTACATTTTCTGGAATTTACACCGCTTTAAATTTATGACTCATTATATCTAATTTCTTGAGGTGCTAAAATGTCAGGAAAGTACAAAACCCTCCCAAATTACCCAATTTTGGAAAGTAGACACCCCAAGCTATTTGCTGAGAGGCATGTTGAGCCCATTGAATTTTTTTTTTTTTTTTTTTAGTCCCAAGTGATTGAATAAAGACAAAAAAAAAAAAATTTTTTTTTTTTCAAAAAGTTGTCACTAAATGATATATTGCTCACACATGCCATGATTATATGTAGAATTGCACCCCAAAATACATTTTGCTGCTTCTCCTGAGTATGGGGATACCACATGTGTGGGACTTTTTGGGAGCCTAGCCGCGTACGGGGCCCTGCAAACCAATCACCACCTTCAGGATTTCTAAGGGTGCAAATCTTTGATTTCACTCCTCACTACCTATCACAGTTTCAAAGGCCATAAAATGCCAAAATAGCACAAAACCCCCCCAAATGACACCATTTTGGAAAGTAGACACACCCAAGCTATTTGTTGAGAGGCACGGTGAGTATTTTTCAGCTCTCATTTGTTTTTGAAAATTAAGAAAGTAAAGAGAATTTTTTTTTCAATTTTCAAAACTTTGTGACAAAAAGCGAGATCTGCAAAATACTCACCATACCTCTCAGCAAAGAGCTTGGGGTGTCTACTTTCCAAAATGTGGTCATTTTGGGGGGGGGGGGGGGGGGGTTGTGCCATCTGGGCATTCCATGGCCTCCGAAACTGTGATTGGCAGTGAGGAGTGAAATAAAAAAATTACACCCTTAGAAAGCCTGAAGGCGGTGCTTGGTTTTTGGGGTCCCGTACGCAGCTAGGCTCCCAAAAAGTCCCACACATGTGGCATCCCCGTACTCAGGAGAAGCAACAGAATGTATTTTGGGGTGTAATTTCACATATGCCCATGACATGTTTGAGCAATATATCATTTAGTGACAACTTTTTGTAAAAAAAAAAAATATATTTTTTTTTTTTCATCATTCAATCTCTTGGGACAAAAAAAATAAATATTTAATGGGCTCAACATTGCTCTCAGCAAATAGCTTGGGGTGTCTACTTTCCAAAATGGGGTCATTTGGGGGGGGGGGTTGAACTGTCCTGGCATTTTATGCACAACATTTAGAAGCTTATGTCACACATCACCCACTCTTCTAACCACTTGAAGACAAAGCCCTTTCTGACACTTTTTGTTTACATGAAAACATATTTTTTTTTTTTTGCAAGAAAATTACGTTGGACCCCCAAACACTGTATATATTGTTAAAGCAAAGGCCCTACAGATTAAAATGGTGGGTGTTGCATTTTTTTTTTCCACACAGTATTTGCGCAGCGATTTTTCAAACACATTTTTTGTGGAAAAAATACACTTTTTTTTATTTTAATGCACTAAAACACACTATATTGCTCAAATTTTTGATGAAATAAAAATATATGATCTTAGGCCGAGTACAGGGATACCAAACACGACATGCTTTAAAATTGCGCACAAACACGCAGTGGCGACAAACTACATACATTTTTAAAAGCCTTTAAAAGCCTTTACAGGTTACCACATTAGATTCACGGAGGAGGTCTACTGCTAAAATTACTGCCCTCGATCTGACCTTCGCGGTGATACCTCACATGCATGGTGCAATTGCTGTTTACATATGACGCCAGACCAATGCTTGTGTTCGCCTTTGCGCAAGAGAATGGGGGGCAGGGGTGCTTTTTTTTTTTTTTTTTTAATTTATTTAGGTTTTTATTTTATTTTTAAACTTTTCCTTCCATTTTTTTTTTCTTTTTTATCATTTTTATTGTTATCTCAGGGAATGTAAATATCCCCTATGATAGCAATAGGCAGTGACAGGTACTCTTTTTTTTGAAAAAATTGGGGTCTATTAGACCCTAGATCTTTTTTCTGCCCTCAAAGCATCTGACCACACCAAGATCGGTGTGATAAAACGCTTTCCCAACTTCCCAATGGCGCGGTTTATATCCGGGAGGGGGGACATTCCCTCCCACTGCTTGTAAAAGCAGTCTAGAGGCTAATTACCAGCTAGAATTGCTTTTACATGAAAGCCGATCACTGGCTGAAAAGAATGATACCAAGATGATACCTAAACCTGCAGGCATCTTTCTGGTATAACCATTCAAAGTCCAGCAACATACTGGACATATATTGTAATCTTTTTTTTTTTTTTTTCATGCAGCCTCTTGGCTGAACGAAAAAGAGATTGATCAGTGGGTATGCCCACCATTAGAATACCTCCCTTCATCCACCCACTTCTAATGATGGGCATACATGCACCATTTATATATGCCGAAGCATGGGGGCATCCTCCCGCAAAAGTTATGCCGTGTACACACGGTCGGACTTTTCCATGGGGCAAGCCTCCGTCGGAATTTCGACCGTATGTACGCGGCATTAGGAGCCAATCGCTTCTCCGCCTCTGCTGCCCCCATGCTTCGACATATATGCTCTTTTTTTTAACTGTGGTGGTGAAATCACCTCCTACAGCGTTGGAGTCGTGGCTTTATGTATCGTGGGAGCAAACGCTGTTGCTGCCAAGATAAATAAATCCGCGCTGCAACTGAATGGTGCACCTGAAAACAAAAAAATGGTTAACAATAAAACACAGTAAACAAAATTACATACCTGAAAAGCAAGCATGATAAAACATTGCAGAATAGAATGGAGTAAAAAAGAGCAACAATAGAGACGAGAGAGAATAGAGAGAGAGAGAGAGAACAATAAAACGACAACTATTTTTGTTTTTGTTTTTTTATTTTATATATTTTTTTGAGATTCACAGGTAAAAAAGCTCCTGACTGTTAGCGACTGAATCAAAACGCTACCACAAAAAAAATGTTAGCGATCGCAGGGATCAGGCCTGACTCTGCCAACGCTGCAGTTATGTGTGCTTAGTGTTTTGTAAGTGACAGTGATCGATCGATACTGCACTTGGGTGGGCTGGGCGGAGGGGGAAAATGCAGGTGCTAGCAGGTATCTGGGCTGATCCCGCTAACAATGCGTTTTTTTGGAACCCTAAACTGCTGGGACGCTAGTATAGATCTGATCAGATATTGATCTGTTCAGATACTATACCACTAAGGGAGGTGTATGCTTTGCGCGTGGGTGTTTGCGGTACTGGCACTAACCTGGGGCGACGCAGACCTTATTTGACCCTAAAACCTAATTAATATCACCCGCCGGGCGATCAGGGGTTAAACCGTTATTGGGTAATAAATGGCGGGTGCCCTGACGGTATAAAAAAACAAACAAACTAACCAGCGTCACCCATAACAGTTATACAGTGATCACTGGTGAAAGGGTTAACTAGGGGCAATCAGGGGGTTAAAACCTTTATTAGGTAATATATGGGGGTACCTGACGCTATATAAAAACCTGACGGGGAACCTAAATAACTAACTGGCTAACCAGCGTCACCAGTGACACTTATACGGTGATCACTGGTGAAAGCGTTAACTCTAGGGGCAATCAGGGGGATAAAACCTTTATTTAGGTTGTAATATCGGGGTACCTGACCTATAAACCTACTTTATGAACCTATATAAACCTGGCGGTTAACCTAAAAAAAAAAATGTCTACCTAGCGGCACCGGTGACACTAATGCAGCGATCAAAAAAACGATCGCTTAGTGACACTGGCAAAAGGGGGTGAAAGGGTTAACTAGGGGCAATCGGGGGTTAAAACCTTTATTAGGTAATATATGGGGGTACCTGACGCTATATAAAAACCTGACCGGGAATCTAAATAACTAACTGGCTAACCAGTGTCACCAGTGACACTTATACGGGGATCACTGGTGAAAGAGTTAACTCTAGGGGCAATCAGGGGGTTAAAACCTTTATTTAGGTTGTAATATGGGGGTACCTAATCTATAAACCTATTTATGAACCTATATAAACCTGGCGGTTAACCTAAAAAAAAAAAAATGGCTACCTAGCGGCGCCAGTGACACTAATGCAGCGATCAGAAAAACGATCGCTTAGTGACACTGGCTAAAGGGGGTGAAAGGGTTACCTGGGGAGCAATCAAGGGGTTAAACCTTTATTAGGGGGGGGGGGTAGGGGGCTACCTTAGACCTAAAGGGGCCTAAAACTAACTGCCCTGACAGTTAATACAGTCACACTGACACTAAATGCAGTGATCAGTAAATAAATGATCACTGCAATTAGTGACACTGTGACTGGGGGGGCAGAGGGTGATCAGGGGGTGACAGGGGGTGAAATATGTGCCTATGTGTCCTGGTGTCAGTGTACTGTTGATGCACTAACCTGGATGTCTTCACTCCTCGGAGTGTGACATCACTTCCTCTGCCTGTGTTTAGAATTACACAGACAGGGGAAGCATCTGATTCGCCAGGAGCGATCGCGAGGGGGTGGCCAGAAACCACTGGCCGTCCCCTCATCCCAGATCACTCCTGAAGCGATGCCGACCGCCCCCCGCCGGCGGGGGGGGGGGTGTCCGATCGGACCCCCCACCCGCCGGAAGAATGTCACGTACAGGTACGGGATTTTGCCTGTACGTGCCATTCTGCTCACGTACAGTGGTGTGAAAAAGTGTTTGCCCCCTTCCTCTTTCCTGTTCCTTTGCATGTTTGTCACACTTAAGTGTTTCGGAACATCAAACCAATTTAAACAATAGTCAAGGACAACACAAGTAAACACAAAATGCAATTTGTAAATGAAGGTGTTTATTATTAAAGGTGAAAAAAAATCCAAACCATCATTGCCCTGTGTGAAAAAGTGATTGCCCCCTAAACCTAATAACTGGTTGGGCCACCCTTAGCAGCAACAACTGCAACCAAGCGTTTGCGATAACGTGCAATGAGGCTTTTACAGCGTCCTGGAGGAATTTTGGCCCACTCATCTTTGCAGAATTGTCCTAATTCAGTTACATTAGAGGGTTTTCGAGCATGAACGGCCTTTTTAAGGTCATACCACAACATCTCAATAGGATTCAGGTCAGGACTTTGGCTAGGCCACTCCAAAGTCTTCATTTTGTTTTTCTTCAGCCATTCGGTGGTGGACTTGCTGGTGTGTTTAGGATCATTGTCCTGCTGCAGAACCCATGTTCGTTTCAGCTTGAGTACACGAACAGATGGTCGGACATTCTCCTTCAGGATCTCTTGGTAGACAGCAGAATTCATAGTTCCTTTTATCACGGCAAGTCTTCCAGGTCCTGAAGCAGCAAAACAGCCCCAGACCATCACACTACCACCACCATATTTTACTGTTGGTATAATGTTCTTTTTCTGAAATGCAGTGTTCCTTCTACGCCAGATATACTTGGACACACACCTTCCAAAGAGTTCCACTTTTGTCTCATCTGTCCACAGAATGTTGTCCCAAAAGTCTTGGGGATCATCAAGATGTGTTGTGGAGAAATTGAGACGAGCTTTGATGTTCTTTTTGCTCAGCAGTGGTTTTCTCCTTGGAACTCTGCCATGCAGGCCATTTTTGCCCAGTCTTTTCCTGATGGTGGAGGCATGAACGCTGACCTTAACTGAGGCAAGTGAGGCCTGCAGTTCCTTGGACGTTGTTGTGGGGTCTTTTGTGACCTCTTGGATGAGTCGTCGCTGCGCTCTTGGGGTAATTTTGGGCGGCCGGCCACTCCTGGGAAGGTTCACCACTGTTCCATGTCTTCGCCATTTGTGGATAATGGCTCTCACTGTGGTTCGCTGGATTCCCAAAGCTTTGGAAATGGCTTTATAACCCTTTCCAGACTGATAGATCTCAATTACTTTCTTTCTCAATTGTTCCTGAATTTCTTTGGGTCTCGGCATGATGTGTAGCTTTTAAGGATCTTCTGGTGGACCTTACTGTGTCAAGCAGCTCCTATTTAAGTGATGCCTTGATTGTGAACAGGTGTGGCAATAATCAGGCCTGGGTGTGGCTAGAGAAATTGAACTCAGGTGTGGACAACCACAGTTATAGTATGTTTTAACAAGGGGGGCAATCACTTTTTCACACAGGGCCATGATGGTTTGGATTTTTTTTCACCTTTAATAATAAACACCTTCATTTACAAATTGCATTTTGTGTTTACTTGTGTTGTCCTTGACTATTTTTTAAATTGGTTTGATGTTCCGAAACACTTAAGTGTGACAAACATGCAAAGGAACAGGAAATGAGGAAGGGGGCAAACACTTTTTCACACCACTGTATATTGACTGAGAAGTTGTATTTATTTATGTTGTAAATAACGGGCAGCTGTTCTGCCGCTGTTAAAAGCATGTTTTGTTATTTTGTTACCGTATATACTCGAGTATAACCCGAGTTTTTCAGCACATTTTTTTTTGTGCTGAAAGTGCCCCCCTCGGCTTATACTCGAGTCAAGCACTTTTCTGCAGCAAAACATAAATATTTCCGACCCGACTTTGGGGCCCCGTACCTCGGGGGCACTTGGTGCTAGGGACCTAGCTATATAACATATCCAAAGATGGGGTCCCTAGCACCAAGTGACCCTGAGATACAGGACCCCAAAGTCAGTCAACTGTGTCCATCTGCAGCAATGTCATTTCAGGACCCTTGAGTCCAGAGACCCCAAATTTTGGCTGCAGCTAGGGGGCATTTAGGAACACTTAACTACCAAGTTCGAAGTTTGGGGGACCTATGGCTGCAAATGGGCACAGTGAGGCATGCGCATGGGCATTGTTGACCCTCTTTTCCACTTACAGTAGCTGTGCATTTCTCCCCCTAGGCTTATACTCGAGTCAATACGTTTTCCCAGTTTTTGTGGTAAAATTAGGTGCCTCGGCTTATATTCGGGTCGGCTTATACTGGAGTATATACAGTAATTTGAAATTCAGAGAATCCTGGCACAGCGTTCACTTGCAGTACATTGCGAGTAGCTGAGTTTACGTGCTTTTAGCTGTGTTTGGAACATTCTTGCCATTTCTGATGTGCTTCCTGTTTGTTTTTCTTTCCTTGTTGCCGCTGCTATCTGCAGGAGAAATAGTACACTGCAATTACCTGCAGTAGAGATGCACTAAAATTTCGTCCGCCGAAACAGATCGGCCAAAAATAGCCTTTTCGGCAAATTGTCGAAAGAGAAAAATGGCAGATAATAAAGCCGAAAATGGGGCGGGGCCTGGGCGCCCCCGCCCCTGATGCTGCCCATCACGGGGGTGTCCTACAGCGCAGAAGAGGAACATAACGGCTTTCATTTTAATAACTGTGTGTTCCCCGCCACGCGCCATCACATACATCCCCTCCCCCTTGTCCGGGGAAGCTGTGAGTTCCCCGGACAAGGGGGAGGGGCTGTATGTTACGGCACGTGGCGGGGAACACACAGCTATTGAAATGAAAGCTGTTATGTTCCCGGCGATGTAATCAACCAGGCGGCGGCGGCTCGCCTCTCCGCTCTCTTCCCCTGCACGGGCTGGCTGCAGTGGGGACACAGGCACGGGCTGGCTGCAGTGGGGGCACGGGCTGGCTGCAGTGGGGACACAGGCATGGGCGGGCTGCAGTGGGGACACGGGCGGGCTGCATCTGACGGGCACTGGTGAGGCTGCATTGATCTTTTGTATCATGTCCGCAGTCTCTGACCATCTCCTGTACCATGTCCCCAGTCTCTTGCCATCTCCTGTACCATGTATATGCAGTTCAGTTTTGGGCAACAGTTCTCAAAAAGGATATTGGGGAACTGGAGAAAGTGCAGAGAAGGGCAACCAAACTGAGGCATGGAAGAGCTCAGCTATGAGGAATGATTAGAGGAACTGAATTTATTCACCCTTGATAAGAGGCGATTAAAGGGGGATATGATCAACATGTACAAATATATAAGGGGTCCATATAGTGAACTTGGTGTTGAGTTATTCACTTTACAGTCAACAAAGAGGACAAGGGGGCACTCTTTACGTCTAGAGGAAAAGAGATTTCATCTCCAAATACGGAAAGGTTTTCTTCACAGTAAGAGCTGTGAAAATGTGGAATAGACTCCCTGCAGAGGTGGTTCTGGCCAGCTCAGTAGATTGCTTTAAGAAAGGCCTGGATACTTTCCTAAATGTACATAATATAACTGGGTACCAACATTTTATAGGTAATGTTGATCCAGGGAAAATCCGATTGCCTCTCGGGGGATCAGGAAGGAATTTGTTCCCCTGCTTTAGCAAATTGGAGCATGCTCTGCTGTTTTTTTTTTACCTTCCTCTGGATCGACTGTGGGTATAGAATGGGGTATATGGGATGTATGATATTATTTTTTTATTAAATTTTTTTTTTATTTGTGGTTGAACTGGATGGACTTGTGTCTTTTTTCAACCTGACTATGTAACTATGTCCCCAGTCTCTGGCCATCTCCTGTAACTATGTCCCCAGTCTCTGGCCATCTCCTGTAACCATGTCCCTAGTCTCTGGCCATCTCCTGCACCATGTCCCCAGTCTCTGGCCATCTCCTGCACCATGTCCCCAGTCTCTGGCCATCTCCTGCACCATGTCCCCAGTCTCTGGCCATCTCCTGCACCATGTCCCCAGTCTCTGGCCATCTCCTGCACCATGTCCCCAGTCCCTGGCCATCTCCTGCACCATGTCCCCAGTCTCTGGCCATCTCCTGTATAAACATTTTTTTTTAAAAATAAGTTTCGTTATCGGTTTTGGTTTTCAGCCTAGTGTATTTTTCACTATCTGCACAAAACCGCATGTAACAAAATCGTCACTAAACGCAGTGTGTGAATGGGGCCATAGGAAAGCATTGTGTGCATTTGTGCATTTCTCTGCAGTAGATAACTTCATCTGTCCGCATAGTAAAAGCACAATTCTATCCGCCCATGTATGTGTATTGTATATAATGTCCTTGCAAAGTGAAAGGGGGGGGGGGGGGGGGGGGAATGAGGTATGATAACAGAAATACCATAGTAAAATGTTATACACATGGATTGAGTCATAAAGAATCTTGTTGATCCATGATTGTAAAAGTTTATAGCTTGACACATTTTGCGTCCTTGTAGCCGCTCATCAGGAGAAAAAAAAACATGGGATGTCTAGGAATAGAAAGTATACATGTCTAAATCTCAAAAATAAAAATTATCTTTCGAGAAATATGAAAAACTGGGAAGAAACAACTTTGGAAAAAATATGTTGAAAAATTTCTACGAAGGTTTTAAAAATATAGTAGTATATTTTGTGATCGATAACCCCCCCTGTTCTTTGTAATTTGCATCTGCGCACTGAGGTACAGAGGATCGCAAACCCACCTAAGACCAAATCCAAAGTGGGTGGGCATGGGTGAGATGACCCTAATGTAGGGTGGAAGTGATAACCCCAAAAGGGACCTATGAGGAAAATTTTTATATATACAGTATCTCACAAAAGTGAGTACACCCCTCACATTTTTGTAACTATTTTATTATATCTTATCATGTGACAACACTGAAGAAATTACACTTTGCTACAATGTAAAGTAGTGAGTGTACCGCTTGTATAACAGTGTAAATTTGCTGTCCCCTCAAAATAACTCCACGCACAGTCATTAATGTCTAAAACGCTGGAAACAAAAGTGAGTACACCCCTAAGTGAAAATGTCCAAATTGGGCCCAATTAACCATTTTTCCCTCCCCGGTGTCATGTGACTCGTTAGTGTTAACAAGGTCTCAGGTTTGAATGGTCAGCAGGTGTGTTAAATTTGGTGTTATTGCTCTCACTCATACTGGTCACGCTGATCAAAGAACTCTGAGGATCTGATAAAAAAAGAATTCTTGCGCTATATAGCGATGGCGTAGCCCTAGGCTATAAGACGATTACCAAGACCCTGAAACTCAGCTGCAGCACAGTGGTCAAGTCCATACAGTGGTTTAACAGGACAGGTTCCACTCAGAACAGGCCTCATCATGGTTGACCAAAGAAGTTGAGTGCGCGTGCTCAGCGTCGTATCCAGAGGTTGTTTTTGGGAAATAGATGTATGAGTACTGCCAGCATTGCGGAAAAGGTTGAAGGGGTGGGGGGTCTGCCTGTCAGTGCTCAGACCATATGCCGCACACTGCATCAAACTGATCTGCATGGCTGTCATCCCAGAAAGAAGCCTCCTCCTAAAGATGATGCAGAGGATAGCCTGCAAAAGTTTGCTGAAGACAAGCAGACTAAGGACATGGATTACTAGAACCCTATGTCCTGTGGTCTGATGAGACCAAGATAAACGTATTTGGTTCAGATGGTGTCAAGCGTGTGTGGCGGCAACCAGGTGAGACGTACAATGACGAGTGTGTCTTGCCTATAGTCAAGCATGGTGGTGGAGTGTCATGGTCTGGGGTTGCATGAGTGCTGGGGAGCTACAGTTCATTGAGGGAACCATGAATGCCAACATGTAATGCAACATACTGAGGCAGAGCATGATCCCCTCTCTTCGGGTGCAGGGCAGTATTCCAACATAACAACCCCAAACACACCTCCAAGACGATCACTGCCTTGCTAAAGAAGCTGAGGGTAAAGGTGATGGACTGGCCAAGCATGTCTCCAGAACCAACCCCTATTGAGCATCTGTGGGGCATCTTCAAATGGAAGGTAGACGAGCACAAATTCTTTAACATCCACTCCTCCATGACAGCATTGCCTTGCTGGTGGAAGGGGACTCCAGTGGCAATCTGTGAAGCTCTGGTGAACTCCATGCACAAGAGGGTTAAGGCAGTGCTGGAAAATGATGGTGGCCACACAAAATATTGACACTTTGGGCCCAATTTGGACGTTTTCACTTGGGGGTGTACTCACTTTTGTTGCCAGCGGTTTTGACATTAATGGCTGTGAGTTATTTTGAGGGGACAGCAAATTTACACTGTTATGTAGTAAAGTGTAAGTTCTTCAGTGTTGTCACATGAAAAGCTATAATAAAATATTTACAAGATTGTGAGGGGTGTACTCACTTTTGTGAAATACTGTGTGTGTGTGTGTATGCTAGCTAGCGCATATATATATATATATATATATATATATATATATATATATATATATATATATATATATATATATATATATATATATATATATATATAAAGCTAGCGGGTAACTGCAGGAGAGGCCCAAAGGTTCCGGTGCAGGTGGAGTGGTGATTGCTGGATACTTGCAGTGGATGCAGAGCAGGAGCTGAGCAGGCAAGTCCAATCACAGGCACAGGTGGGCAGTGCAGTACAGAGGAGCAGGCAAGTTCACAGTCCGGGTCACAAGCAGGGTTGGCAACAGGCGGGCAGCATGGTACAGAGGAGCAGGCAGGTTCAAGGAAACAGACAAACCGGGGTCGGATGCAGGCAGAAGACAGGATAATCCAAGGGCAAGCCAGGTAATCAGGGGGAATCGGAAGCTCAGACAAGGTAACAGGTGCTAAGGTAGCTGCAGATCGGACAGCACCGAGCACAGTGCATGAGGATCCTAAGTAGGCTAATAGGCGCCGCGCACATAGGTGCGCGGGTGCCGGCGCACCCCAGGGTGCCCACTGCTGTATCCATTCCGGGAATTTCCCTGACAATTATGAATGATAAAACCAAAACTTTTCTTTCACTCATGATTAGTGTTTGGCTAAAGCCATTTATTATCAACTGTTTACTCTTTTTAAATCCTAAAGGCAACAGAAACTACCAAAATGACCCTTGTCAAAAGTTTACATACCCTGGTTATTTTGGCCTGATAACATGCACACGCTAGTTGGCACAGAGGGGTTTGAATGACTATTAAAGGTAACCATCCTCATCTGTGATCTGTTTGCTTGTAATTTAGTGTGTGTGTATATAAGGTCAATGAGCTTCTGGACAGACCCTTGCATCTTTCATCCAGTGCTGCACTGATGTTTCTGGATTCTGAGTCATGGGGAAAGCAAAAGATTTGTCAAAGGATCTGCGGGAAAAGGTAGTGGAACTGTATAAAACAGGAAAGGGATATAAAAACATATCCAAGGAATTTAGAATGCCAATAAGCAGTGTTCAAACTCTAATCAAGAAGTGGAAAATGAGGGGTTCTGTTGAAACCAAACCACGGTCAGGTAGAGCAACTAAAATTTCAGCCACAACTGCCAGGAAAATTGTTCGGGATGCAAAGAAAAACCCACTAATAACTTCAGGTGAAATGCAGGACTCTGAAAACATGTGGCGTGGCTGTTTCAAGATGCACAATAAGACACTTAAAGAAAGATGGGCTGCATGGTCGAGTCGCCAGAAGAAAGCCATTACTACGCAAATGTCACCAAGTATTCCGCTTACAATACGCCAAAGAGCACTGAGATGAGCCTCAAACCTTCTGGCACAAAGTCATTTGGAGTGATGAGACCAACATTGCGCTTTTTGGCCATAGCCATAAACACTACATTTGGAGAGGAGTAAACAAGGCCTATGATGAAAGGTACACCATTCCTACTGTGAAACACGGAGGTGGATCAATGATGTTTTGGAGATGTGTGAACTTACAAAGGCACAGGAAATTTGGTCAAAATTGATGACAAGATGAATGCAGTATGTTTATCAAAAAATACTGGAGGAACATTTGCATTCATCAGACAGGAAGCTGCGCATGGAACGTACTTGGACATTCCAACATGACAGGTCATCTTAGTCTCCTGACCTCCAATATCTTATTGAGCCACTCTGGGGAAATCTCAAACGTGCCGTTCATGCAAGACAGCCCAAGAATTTCCAGGAACTGGCGGCTTTTTGCCAAGAGGAATGGGCAGCTTTACCATCTGAGAAGATAAAGAGCCTCATCCACAAATGCCACAAAAGATTTCAAGCCGTCATTGATGTTAAAGGGGAATACACGGTATTAAGAACTGGGTATGTAAACTTTTGATCAGGGTCATTTGGGTAGTTTCTGTTGTGATTTATGATTTAAGGTTGAATATATATATTAAAGTTTCAAACATACAAAATATATACATATCTTCAGTATGAACAAATCCGTAAAGCTTAAACATATAAACGGTTTTATCAAGGGAAAGAGAGGGGAAGGGGGGCGAAGGCAACGGGGAGGGAGGGGGGGGAGGGTAGGGATGAGTGGAAGGGAAGGGGTAGTGTGGAAGGGAGGAGGGGGGGGGGAAGCATAAAGGAGTTATTGCTTTACGTCTTTAAAGTGCGTGCACATCACATACAACTGTAAACGATAGGTGCAACTTGGGCACAGGAGTCGTCAATCTATTTGCTTGGCTCTGTGTGGCGTCCTCTCTCTATGGACACCACCCAGAGCACAGTCGACATAGTTATCTCTGTGCCTCTTATATAAGAGGGGAGGAGGGGGCATGGTAGCAGAGGGAGAGAGAGAAAAAGAGGGAGAGGAAAAAGAGGGAGAGGAAAAGAGAAGGGAAAGAAGAATGGGGGGGGGGCAGCTCAGTTAACATGTCCTAGCGATAGGGATGCCTAAATTACGTCTCGGTTATTGTAAGGGTACTGGGGGAAGTTCAGAACTGTAGATTGTCTAACAACTGGCTCGAAGTCGAGTGGTGTCTCCATATAGACCATAAGGTGTTAAACTTGTCATAGGTGTCATCCGTTTTGGCTTGCAACTCCTCCATCAGCATCATATTGTTTAGGATGCTCACCCAACCTGACATAGGGGGAATGGAATCTTTTTTCCAGTATAGGGATATCTTGTGTCTAGCTGCTGAAAGCATAAATCTCAGGAGGCATTTTTTTTGTGCTTGGATTGCGCCTGGTATGATGGATAAAAAAGCGATCAGGGGTGTGGGGGACAGAGAAGACTGATACATATCATTGTATACCTTAAATATTTTGTCCCAGAATGGGCGTACCTTGGTGCATCCCCACCATGTGTGGATGTAGGATCCCTCTCCTCCGTGGCACCTCCAGCAGACATCTGTTGAACTGGGGAACATCCTGTGTACCGAGGAAGGAACTCTGTACCACCTAGATATCAGTTTATAGTTTTTCTCTTGCGTAAAGCCTGATCTGGATGCCTGGTGTGTGTGAATAAAGGAGATGTTCCATTGGGCCGGTGATATGTCTATTCCTAGATCTCTAGCCCACTTATGGGTGTATGCTGGTGGTGCCTTATTGAGATGCAGTAGAATATCCTTGTATATGAGCGATAAGGTGTGTCTGGGGGTCTGAGAGAGATTACATAGTTCCTCAAAGTTAGTGAGCTGCCTGTGGACTTGACCTGACATATGTAGTGATCTACTTAGATCAGGGGTCTCAAACTGGCGGCCCTCCAGCTGTTGCAAAACTACAAGTCCCATGAGGCATTGCAAGGCGGACAGTTACAAGCATGACTCCCACAGGCAGAGGCATGATGGGACTTGTAGTTTCTCAACAGCTGGAGGGCCGCCAGTTTGAGACCCCTGACTTAGATGGTTCAGTGATATCATAGAGAGACAGTCAATATCGGAGGGGGTTCGTGTGTCCTCGGTCGGTCTGAATTGGCCCGTGGAGGGGTGAACAAATTTATTAGCCGTAGGCCACTGTTCCCGTGTGTAAGATCCCCAATGTTCTCTAGAGAGGGTGGTAGGTAGGGCAGCGTTATCGAATAGTGAGGAGAGAGGGCTGGGGTCTGAGGAAAGGGCTAATTTACTGGCTTTATCATACCACAGGGTAAGGACCGCAGTGGTCAGCGGGGAGATCCCTTGGATGGTGCGGAATTTGGTGGTGTGTCCCCACAAAAGGGCTCTCAGGTCAGTTTGGGCCATATCCTGTTCTGTGGAGGTTGAGGGCTTAAGTAGAGGTCTAGGGAACCATTCAAGTAGTCTGGAGAATAAGGAGGAGTGATATGTCTGGAAGTCTGGTAGTCCCAAACCTCCTTTGTCTCGGGGGGCACACAAGAGTTTATGTTTGAGTCTGGGGGGTCGATGTAGCCAAATAAATTTCCCTACGATGGAGCGAAGAGAGAGGAAAAAAGCTTTGGGGAGGAGAATGGGAAGTGTCTGGAATAGATATAATGTTTTAGGGAGGACGTCCCTTTTAATAACATTCATTCTACCCCACCATGAGAGCTTGAGGTTGTGCCAGGATTCCAGGGAGCGCCTAATCGAAGTCAGTAGAGGGCTGAAGTTTAGAGGGTAAATGTCTTGTATTTCTCTGGGGATCTCTGTGCCTAAGTATTTAACGGATTGTGATTGCCATCTAAAGGGGAATCGTGCACGCAGGTCTTCTAGCTGTCGGGGAGTTAAGGAGATGTTCAGGGCTTCGGTTTTGGAGAGGTTTAGTTTAAAGTTACTGTATGTACCAAATTTGTCGAGTTCAGTTAGGATGGCTGGTATGCTGATATGTGGTTGGGTAACATATAGCAGAAGGTCATCCGCATAAAGAGACAGTTTTCGGGGGGCTGAGGGGGTGGGTATACCATGTATGGAGTTGTTTTGGCGTATGGCTTGCGCTAGGTGTTCTACTGTGATTGCAAACAGCAGAGGGGACAGGGGGCAACCCTGTCGCGTGCCGTTTGCGATGTTGACGGCCCCTGAGGTTTCCCCATTGGCGGACACTTTTGCTGAGGGACGCGAGTACAGAGACATAATTTTAGAGATCATTTTTGGTCCTAATCCTATTTGCTGCAGCGATGCTCGTAGGAACGACCAACTGACCCTGTCGAACGCCTTTTCGGCGTCGCATGCCAGTAAACATGTCTTAACCGCTTCCCGACCGCCTAACGCCGATATACGTCGGCAAAATGGCACGGGCAGGCAAAATCACGTACCTGTACGTGATCGTGCATGTGCCTGCCAGCGGCGCGCTCGCGACCCGGTTGGGAGCTCCGTGACCCCGGCCGCGGGACCAGCGGACCCGATCGCCGCTGGTGTCCCGCGATCGGGTTACGGAGCTGAAGAACGGGGAGAGGTTTGTGTAAACAAACCTCTCCCCGCGCTTCCTACACTGACTGTCAGTGATCGGCGGTTCCCTGTCATCGGGAACGCCGATCAATGACGTCAGACGTACAGCCACGCCCCCCTACTGTAAAAAAACACACACACGTCACACTGACTCCTCCCCGCCCCCTAGTGGTTAACCCCTTCACTACAACTGTCATTTACATAGGAATCAGTGCTATTTAAATAGAACTGATTTCTGTATAAATGACAAATGTCCCAAAAATGTGTCAAAAATGTCCGATGTGTCCGCCATAATGTCGCAGTCACAATAAAAATCGCTGATCGCCGCCATTACTAGTAAAAAAAAAAAAAAAAAATTAATAAAAAATGCTATAAAACTATCCCCTATTTTGTAAACGCTATAACTTTTGCGCAAACCAATCAATAATCGCTAATTGCGATTTTTTTTTTTTTTTAACAAAAATATGTAGAAGAATACGTATCGGCCGAAACTGAGGAAAAAAAATGTTTTTTTATATATTTTTTGGGGATGTTTATTATAGCAAAAAGTAAAAAATATTGCATTTTTTTCAAAATTGTCGCTCTATTTTTACTTATAGCGCAAAAAATAAAAACCGCAGGGGCGATCAAATACCACCAAAAGAAAGCTCTATTTGTGGGAAAAAAAGGACGCCAATTTTGTTTGGGAGCCACGTCGCACGACCGCGCAATTGTCAGTTAAAGCGACGCAGTGCCGAATCGCAAAAAGGGGCCTGGTCCTTTGGCTGCCAATTGGTCCGGGGCTGAAGTGGTTAATGTTGTGATATTTGGCGTATGAGATAAGATGTAGAGTCTTGGTGGTGTTGTCTCTGGCCTTGCGTCCTGGTATGAAACCTACTTGGTTGCTGTGTATTATGTCCGGGAGAAGAGGGGAGATGCGAGTGGCTAAGATTTTGGAGTATAGCTTCAGGTACACATTCAGTAGGGATATAGGGTGATAACTACTACACTGTGTGTGATCCTTTCCTGGCTTAGGTATGACCACTATTTGGGCTTGGAGGAGTTGCTGGGATAAAGGGTGGGAGTCGTCTACCTCATTAAATGCTTTTGTCATGATTGGGGCTAGTTGTGCAAATTTCTTGTAGAATAAGGGGGTGTATCCGTCAGGGCCTGGACTTTTACCTATTTTAAGGCCTTTGATCGTCGACAAAAATTCCTTTGTGGTGATAGGTTGTTCTAGGGCTTCCACCTCGAGAGGGGATTGAGGGGAGGGCCGTGTCCTGTATGTATTGCAATAAATCACATGTAGAGGAGGGGGATGAGTCTTGGGGAGAAGGGAGGTTATACAGAGAGGAATAATAGTCTCTGAACTCAGAGACTATCTCAGAGTTTTTGGATTTTTTCTGTTGTGAGGAAGACATAATGTGGTTGATGGACTGTCGTTGCTGTCTGGGATGTAAGATACGCGCCAGGTGTTTTCCACATTTGTTCGCTTGAGCATAATGTATGTGACGGCCTTTGTTACAGGCTGCCAGCACTCTCTCAGAAAAGATCTGAAGTAGATCTCTACGAATATTCGAAAGTTCAGTCAGGTTTTTTGCGTCCATTGTGCGTTTGTGCTGAGCTTCTAGAGCTGCTATTTGTGTAAATAAACGGCGTATGTTTTCCGTGCGGATTTTTTTCAGTCTGGAGCCGTGTTGTATTAGGACCCCCCTCAGGACACATTTCAGTGTCTCCCACTTATTCAGGTCAGAGGTCTCATCCTGTGCATGGTTCCGTGTGAAGTCTGTGATTGCTTGCGATACATCGGCCAAGCACACTGTATCAGTGAGGAGATTATCGTTAAGTCTCCAGGAGGAACAGCGGTTAGTACTCGGTAGTTTCCCTAACGTCATGTGAACTGGGGCATGGTCCGACCATAGTTTCTGTGCCTATCTCGCAGTCAGGGTCAAAGTCCAGCAGCGCCTGTGAGAGTAGCATGTAGTCTATGCTACTGTATGATTTGTGGGCTGGGGAGTAGTAAGTGTAATCTTTCTCAGTTGGGTGTGTGAATCGCCAGATGTCCACTAGGGACATGTCTTTCAATGTGTTACGATGTTGCTAATGATGATGGTGGTATGTGCGACTTACTTGTGGATGAATCCATCCTCGGTACCAGGGGAACGTTGAGGTCGCCTCCTAGGATCAAGTTAGGTGTTCCGAAGTTTTTCAGCCGGGAAGCCACGGAGGAGAGGAATCCATGTTGGTTCTGGTTAGGGAGATAGACATTAACAATCGTTAGAATAGTTTGTAAGTATCGCAGTTTCAACAATATGTACCTGCCCTTAGGATCAATATAACTATCTAAAACCTCAGGGGTGAAGGAGTTGTGAAAGGCTATTGAGACCCCTTTTGTTTTGGCTGAGGGATTGGTACTGTGGAACCATGTCGTGAATCTTCTGTCTGGTAGTGGCGGGACTTTGTCGGTCTTAAAGTGAGTCTCCTGAAGTAGTAAAATATGGGTTTTGGCTCTATGGAAGTGATGTAAAATCTGTCTGCGTTTTTCCGGGGTAGTAAGCCCCCGACAGTTAAGGGAGGATATTTTTATCCCCAATTGGTTAGTCATGTTGAAGGGGGGTTAGTAGGCGAGAGTATGTTTTATGTGGAGCTGCTGTGGGGTTTGGGGAAGGAGGGATATAGGAAGGAAGAGAAGGCATAGGGAGGAAGGGAGGTTAGAGAGAGGAGCCCCTTAAAACAGGGGGAGGGGGGAGGGTAACGTGCTCTGAGACAGGGGTAACTAGGTCTTCCTCACTTAGAGTCGACACGTGCTAAACAGTGCCGCCTTTTTTGATGATTAAACCGTATCAGCGTGCTGAGATGCTAGCTAGATAGCTAGGTGTTCTAGACTTGTAGGGAAGCTACTCCCTCTAGTGTCCAGAGTCCAAAAGGGACTGTGAACACTACCAAGCAGATCCAAAAAAGAAAAAAAAAAAAAAGAAAAACTTCACCGCAGGGTCAGTTAAGACTCTGCAAACCCTAACGTGTTTGGTCAGATATCCGGGGCTCCGCCCCACCTACAAAAAAATGCCTGAAAGTGTCATATTAAAGGCACACAGCTATAACATTCTATACTTATACGCACCAATTTTCCTTTTTTCTCTTCCCTTTCCAATGTAAATCTGCAAGCTGGTCAGTTGGAGAGTCTCAGGTTCTAGATCCTAACAGGTTATAAGCATTTACATCCGACCTCTTCTATAACTGAGGTAGTTTCAACTGCTAGTAACAGCCCTGTGGTATGCAAGAATAAACAGAATGGGGGAGACCCCAGCTAGGGAATCCCACAGTGCTAGAGTATAACCAGGGGGTGTGAAAAAACATATTGCACAACGTGAGAAACATTTAGAGGAGAACTTGTAGTACCTTGTATATGGTAAAAAAAGGGGAAAGAAAAAAGCGAGGGGAGACAAAAAAAAGTAAAAAAGGGGGAAACAAGGCAGATGTCCCCCATTAGGGGCTATCAGAAGAGGATCAGTTTGTCAGGCGAAATGAAGAACAGCCATTCTTCTGTCAGGAACAGGGGTTGTTGATCGGTCTGCGCTGGCAGGATCAAAGCTGGTCACCCTGGTGGGGAGGTGGAGGTATTGGCTCTGGTTCTTTTTTTCTTGGTATTTCTTTCCCATCCAGGAGGTTTGGAGAAGCCCGGTGTAGTTGCTTGTAGAGGCCAATCTGGGATTCTGATTTGTGGGAGTTCAAAGGTCCCTAGTAAATTGGGTAAGTCCCCTAAGGTGCGGAATGTTGCAGATTTGCCATCGTGGGATGCGAAGAGATGGAAGGGGAAACCCCATCTATATTTTATCTGCTTGGTGTGTAGTGCATCCGTTACCGGCTTCAGGGCTTTCCTCATTAGTAACGTCTGTTTGGATAAGTCCGTCAGGAGCATTATCGGGGAACCATTAAACAAGATAGATTCCTGGTTGCGAGCAGCCTGCATTATCTCGGTTTTTGATGTTAAAGAAGTGTATACGGCAGATTATGTCTCGGGGGTATGCTGGGTTGGGATTACGAGGGCCGAGAGATCTGTGGATTCTGTCGATCTCCAGGGGGTCATCTTTGGGCTTGTTCAGAAGTTGATTGAACATGGCGGTTGCTGCCACTGACCAATCTTTGTTTTCAACCGATTCTGGAACTCCGCGGATACGGATGTTGTTGCGGCGGCTCCTGTTCTCTTGGTCGTCTAAACCATAGCATAATTGCTGTATCTGAATCGTATGCTGTTGGAGGATGTCATCATGCTCTATTATTCTGGACACGTTTTCTTCCACAGCCCCTTCAATATCCTCAAAGCGCTGCCCTATGTCATGGAGCAGATCTGTTATCTCTCTTTTGTATGATCTCTCTAGCCTGCTGATGTAGGCCTCAATGTCCCCTTTTGTTGGGAGAGCCTTTATGTAGCTCTCCATGTCCCACTGTCCCTGCCGGCCATATGCTGGAGGAGAGGGGCTTCTCGAGCGGTGGGGGCTTCTGGGGCTAGGGGGGCTTCTGTGCCCTGTATGGGCGGTGTGCTCCGGTCCCTGCGGGTCCCGAGCGGGTCGCCGCCATCTTGGAGGCCGGCGCGGCCTTGCTGGAAGTCCCCCTCGGCATGAAATAATGCAGATCTCGGCGGTTTTCGCGGGTCCCGAGGTGCGGGGGGTGTTGCTGCCTCCTCTCCTGCTCATATATAGAGCTGATGGTGCTGCCTGCGGTCTCGCTGTGTGCCGTTTTAGGCGGAGGGAGCGGGAGCTGAGCTCTCAAGCGTCAGTCTCCTCCATGCGCCAAGCCACGCCCCGTGATTTATGATTTAAAGTGTAAACAGTTGATTTGATAATAAATGGCTTCAGCCAAACACTAAATATGAGTGAAAAAAGTTTGTGTTATTCATATTCTTTGAAAAATGGCCAAGAAATCATAAATTCTGCCAGGGTATGTAAACTTGTGGGCACAACTATATATAGGATGTGTTGGGAATAGCAGTGTAAATAAGGTGCAATAGTGAATATATACAGAGGTAGAAGATAGAGATGGATGAAAAGTAGAAATCTAATTACCGTATATACTCGAGTATAAGCCGAGTTTTTCAGCACATTTTTTTGTGCTGAAAGTGCCCCCCTCGGCTTATACTCGAGTCAAGCACTTTTCTGCAGCAAAAAAAAAATTTCCAACCCGACTTTGGGGCCCCGTATCTCGGGGCCACTTGGGTCTAGGAGTCCCAAATTTGGTGTGCAAACCCAGTGGACCTAGCACTATAACATATCCAAATATGGGGTATTAGCACTATAGTAATATTAGCACTAAGTGGCCCCGAGATACGGGGCCCCAAAGTCGGTTCAGAAAATGTCATTCTCTGCTGCAGAAAAGTGCTTGAGATTTTCTGACCCGAATTTGGGGCCCCATATCTCGGGGACACTTGGTGCTAGGAACCCCAAATGTTGTATTCCAACCCAGTGGAATTAGCACTACAACATATCTAAAGATGGGGTTCCTAGGACTAAGTGACTCTGAGATACAGGGCCCCAAATCGGTCAACTGTGTCCATCTGCATGGGCACAGTGAGGCTGCAAATGGGCATCGTTGACCCTTTTTTCCACTTACAGTAGCTGCGCATTTCTCACCCTAGGCTTATACTCGAGTCAATAAGTTTTCCCAGTTGTTTGTGGTAAAATTAGGTGCCTCGGCTTATATTCGGGTCGGCCTATACTCGAGTATATACGGTAAAACCAGAAATAAACATAAAAAACAAAACACAAAAAAAGAACAGCTTAGAACAGGGGTGCCCAACCTTTTGAAGAGCGAGGGACACTTAAGCGACTTGGTAACCGGTCGCGGGCCACAATAAGCGGAGCGGGTGGATGGCATGTGCGTGTCTGTTTTTTTTTTTTAGCCAATCAGATTGGAGGTAGGACGCAAGTCGGTTTATGTCTGCCACTATTTAGAGGTGAATGGGGGGTCTAAGTGGTCGGAACTGTCAGACTGACTGTGTGAAAGGGGCCCAAGGCTGCTTCCACACTGATGCGCTGCGGTTTACCCACACTGCAGGTGAAACGCAGTGTACCTGCACTTTGCAATAGACTTCTATTATATTCTGCAGGTTTGGTGCACTTTCCAAAAGCTCACCAAACTCGCAGGTAATAACAGAAGTCTATGGCTCAGTGCAGGTAACCCACAGGTAAACTGCTCTGCACCTGCGGATCAATTTGAAAGCAGCCCAGTAACCACTGCAGAACAGATATGCCCATAAATACACTGTGATTTTAATAATAAACTGACCTTTAATAACTGTATTCTATTCTATTCCACCCCAGAGCAGGAGGTCGCGGGCCACATCAGAGGGCTCCGTGGGCCACATGTGGCCCCCGGGCCACTGGTTGGGCACCCCTGGCTTAGAAGGTGAATGATGAAGAAAATTGTGTATCTAGTATTAACAAGTGGAAACCGTGATCCGTTGGAGTGCACGTTGTCCAAGGTGGGGAAAGAGGAGTAATGTGTTTGTGTGTGAACCAACTAAGGAGGATGCCTATATAGGTGCACCAACACAGCCCTGCCCCCAACGTCACGCCGGCATGCACAACAATGAGGGGAATGCTTTCACCTGGGAGGCTCAGCTGTCTGGCGATTAGCGCCAGCCCAACTGCCCAGTGTGCTAACAGATGTATGTCACTCGGATGGCAGTGCAGCTCCACGAGGACGCTTCACGCCTGGCATAAACAGCGTGACGTTGATGCGCAGTGATGGTGCATGCACCTATCCCACATCACAAGGAGGCAGAGAAAAGGGACAAGCCCACAGTGCGCATCGCAATTCCCGGACTAGAGGCAAAAATGGATGGCTCAACAGAACCCACCACACAGCCACCAATGCGCACATGCCAAGATGAAACGACTAAGGGTGCATAAAAAATACAAGAAATAAGTCCATAAAATGAGCCTACTCAACAAAAAAGGAAGAGCAAGTTGTACTAAGAAAGATCACAAAGCCAGCTGTATCAACAGCCATGCGTTTACACAAGATAGTACATTGACTACAGCCTTGTGCTTCCATCCCTAATTATATTATTGAAAAATTAAGGGGTTTTGGAACTTTAAATGAAGCAAGAACCTAAGGGGTACCTGCCTCCACCCCTATCATTGTATTTGAAAAGGAAGAGCGATACATTTTATTTTATTTTTTATACAATTCAGAAAACTGTACAGCAGCTTGGTTTTGGGGGGGTGGGGGTGTTTATGGAGAGCGCAGATGTGTTTGTATTTGCTTTTTGAGTAATCGCAGTACACCTGTGATAAACCATTAACTGTTTTGCAGGTTATCAATGCTGCTTTGGCACTTGCTGCCAAGCCACATAGTAAAGTGGCACAGGAAACAATGGACCTATTCAAAGATCAGTGGGAAAGACAAGTTCGTATTTTGACTGATGCTGTTGATGATATTACTTCAATCGATGATTTTTTGGCTGTTTCAGGTAAATTTGGACAATCAGGTGGCAGATGAAGCTTAATGTTAATAAATGTGAAGTTATGCACTTGGGGGGATAAGAATATGCATGCATCTTACATACTAGGGGAGTAAAACTGGGGGAATCAATGGTGGAGAAGGTTCTGGGTGTTCTGGTAGATCATAAACTTAATAGCATGCAATGCCTAGCTGTATTAATGCGGAGTTCCCCTTAAAAGTGAAAGGTTCCGCTTTTAAGGACTCTCTCCCACTTTTGCTCGGGTCGCCTAGGCGATTTGAGCGAAAGTTCTCCTCTCCCCCTCCCTCCCTACACGTCACGGGTCCCAGAAGATTGCACAGCCATTGAGGAGGCGCAGCGCTTGTACAGTGCGCATCCGGCTGTGAAGCTGCAAGCTGTCACAGCTGGGTGCCCACACTTGTAATGTCAGGAAGAGGGGAGGGATAGGATAGGAGCGAGGGTTCGGGCGGCTGCATCCCTGGATCGTGGGACAGGTAAATATGTACACTTTTTGTAGCTGCTGACTTTTTAATAAACTTAAAACGACTGAAACTCAGCTTTAAGAGCAGTATGTACAGCAGGGAGAGAGACCTAATTTTGCCCATCAACAAATAATTAGTATGACCTTATCTGGAATATGCAGTTCAGTTTTGGGCACCAGTTTACAAAAAGGATATCGGAACTGGAGGAAGTTAAGAGAAGGGCAACCAAACTGATAAGAGGCGTGGAGGAGCTCAGCCATGAGGATAGATTAGAGGAACTGACTTTATTCATTCTTAAAGGGAGGATATGCTCAACATGTATAAATACATAAGTGGTCCATATAGAGAACATGTTGTAGCGTTATTCACCATAAGGTCATCACTGAGGATGAGGGGGGCATGCTTTACTTCTAGAGTAAAAGATTTGAGCTTCAAAAACAGGTCTCTTAGCAGTAAGAGCTGTGAAAATTTGTTCAGCTCAGTATATTGCTTTAAAGAAAAAAGGAAAGCCTTGATTCTTACCTAAATGTACACAATATGATGCTAACTTATTTATATGTAAAGTTGGTTCAGGGAATATCGGGCTGCCTCTCAGGGGATCAGGAAGGAATTTATTCCCCCGCTGGAGCAAATTGGTTAATACTTTGCTGTGGTTTTTTGCCTTCCTCTGGATCAACTGTGGGTATAGGAATGTATGACTTTTTTTTTTTTTTTTTTTTTATTATTATTTATTTATTTTTTTTATGATTTTTTTTTTTTCCACCCTTTTGCATTGGCTGAGCTAGATGGACTTTTTTTTTTTTTTTTTTTACCAGACTAACTAGCCTTAAGATATGTCAGAGCAGAAAAAAGTATGCATGTAATGTCTGGAACACCTGCACATTTTCCCATATTGTTTCCCTGGTCTGCAAAGAAATGTACTCCTTTTTTGTGGAATGACCATGCCACCACATGCCTTTTTTGTATAATGAAAGTTCAATAATTGGTTTCAGCCCTGCCCAGTTGTCTGTGTAACTCCTACTTTGACCTCCACAGCATGAGCACTAAATAGTTCTGTGTTTATTTAACAGACCTAAAGGGAGCAAATAAGAGAATTTCATTGTAAGGTTTTACATATAGGTCAAGTGAAGCAGTAAAATAAATGACATCAGAATTATGTTGTATAAATGTGTGTGACTATATTTGTGCATATCCTTACTATCTAAATTCAATTTTACATTTTTTATTTTTATTTTTTATTGTTTTTTACATTTCAGAGAACCATATTTTGGAAGATGTTAATAAATGTGTAATAGCTCTTCAGGAAAAAGATGTTGATGGATTGGATCGTACAGCTGGCGCAATCCGTGGGCGTGCAGCTAGAGTTATACATGTTGTCACCTCTGAGATGGATAACTATGAACCAGGAGTTTACACAGAAAAAGTTCTGGAAGCCACAAAACTTTTGTCAGACACTGGTATGATTTGAATACAATTGTCTGTACGAAAGTACGAATAGGTCTGAATATAGCCTGGAAATGTTTTATTTTAGCTACTAAAAAACCTGCATTAACAAACCTTTACAGAATAGTAAAATTAGTACTGAAATCACATCTGTCAGAATTAAAGCATAACTCTTGCATTATGTGTTTTCTTGTACAGAAGTTTGGCCTGTATATTTTTCCCAGTTGTATTAATAGTATATTGGCTTTTAATGCTGGATGCAATTTAACTCAAAGCGCGTTTTGCACCCAAGTGGAACATATAAAATGGGATATTGATGTGATGTTAAAGGGAATATTAATGCGTGGTGGGGGGGCACCTTTTATCAGACCTAAGAGGTTAAATTCAGGTGGAGTGATGTATTAAGGGATATATTTGACACCCAAAAGCTAATCTGGTTTATGGTTTTGGCAGTCAAAGGTTCAAATTTATGAATTCTTCAAACTGATACTAAATAATGCATGCTTGTCTAGTAAGCTCCGTTTTAGGTTTCGTACATATACTGACCCAATACTCAGCAAAGTGTAAAACACAATCAGGGGAATTCGATAAACCATAACCCTTTTTGAGTGATATTCCAGCAGGTACAGTAAATCTGTTGCCTGCACTGACCTTTGTCATGCGGAGGCATGATGGAATTTTAAAGAACGTTGTAGACATTCTTTAGGCATTCTCCTAAATGAGTACTAAACATGTATTGACATTTTTGCCTTCCTCCTTCTAGTTATGCCACGGTTCACAGAGCAAGTTGAGGCAGCAGTGGAAGCCCTTAGTGGAGAATCTAACCAGCAGATGGATGAAAATGAGTTTATTGATGCATCTAGACTGGTGTATGATGGCATTCGTGATATTCGAAAGGCCGTACTGATGATACGGGTATGATTTCGCTGTTAAGAAATAAGTGCAAATGGTAGCAATGAAATGGTAAAGAATCAGTCCAAAGTATTTCCAGTTTACTTTATCACACTTTTGGCTCTCAGTTGAGCCATTGTTCTATTCATACTAACACTAGGTTCACACTTATGCGTTTTTTAGTCTGTTTTTCAGAAACGCACCACAGTCCATTTAACAGTTTCCTATGGTACACGTTCACATCTATCCCCAAAGCACACAACCCCCCCCCCCCCCCCCCCCATGTTGAAGGCATGCTCAGATAAGGGTCTGGTATGGATTTTGTGTGTGGGGGGGGCACGCCATTCATGCGTGCCTGTGTTGTCCCTTCAGAGCTTCTAATCTCACACAATGCTTTCCTATGGCCCCAAAGCTTGAGGCGGCAAGCTTTGGAAAGGGATTGGATGTGTGGCTAAAAGGGAGAGTTCAGAGTCCAGGATAACACCTAGCACCCTGGCATGAGTGGATGGTTGTGCCATTGCTCTTGAGAGACGTCAGGGGAAGAGGCACATGGAGGAAATATTATGCAAAATCCTTGAGTTTCCTTTTGAAGATATAAACACTGTAGTGTTTGAGAAATAGCACTAAATGCATAACTTGTATCTATTGTCATTTTGCACAGCAAAACATTCATAATTAAATATTTTGTTACAGACACCTGAAGAGTTGGATGATTCAGATTTTGAGACTGAAGATTTTGATGTAAGAAGTCGAACTAGTATTCAGACCGAAGATGACCAGCTTATTGCTGGCCAGAGTGCAAGAGTGAGTTTTATTTAAAATTATACAGTGCACACAAGTCTGCATCTGAAAAATTTCTTTGCAATCAAACGGTGTTGCAAATTCAATTTGCCCTTCTCCAGTTAGGAAACACTGAAGCAAAGTAACCAATAAAGATATACGTATAGGAAACCAGAAATAAAGTAATCAAATACCCCTTCACATTGTATAAAGAGCAGGTGTGTAGAATTAAGACATAACCACTAATCTGTGCCAACACGGTAACAAAATGCACACTTGTATAATCACTACATAACCACTCATGTCTATCCCGTAAGAGCTCCTAATGAAAAGGAGATAAAAGCAAACCAACACCAAAGTAATCTAAAAATCCATTTTACAGAAAGCATATTAAAGCAGAGTCCCACCCAAAAATTGACCTTCCGCTTTTCCGCCCCCCCCCCCACCCCCCACTTCCTCCGTGTCACATTTGGCACCTTTCAGGGGGGAGAAGGTATTTGCTCCCACTTCCGGCGATAGAGTGCCACAGAATCTGCAGCGATCTACGATATGTCTGTTCGGCGGTACTCCACTTTAAAGAGGGACTGCAGTCTGCTCACATAATTTTTAGTGAAAACATCTTTGCCATTTTGAAGCTTCCTTCCAACCACTTTGCATATTTTATTTATACTGTGATTCTGTACTTGCCAAATATGCTGCAGAATTCTTTCTCCACTGAGCCTGGCTGCATTCATTTTAACTGTGGGCAGCTGAAACTGCTGCCTGTTCACTTCATGGATTTACACAGACACACAGAGGTACACCCGCTGCTCTCATTGGCCCTCTTATGACTCCTTCCCTCTCCCTTCCTGGCAAACTCTCACGAGAGTGAGAGTTGTGCATTATGTCATATGCCTAGGCTTAGTACCAGACAAGAAACAGGAAATGGGCTGTATAAGAAATTTACTGGTAGAAAATAAATGTTTTACTATCCAAAGTTAAAACCACAAGGGCAGAGGGTTTAATAGATGGAAAGATGAAAAAATTACTGAAGTGCCACTTTAAATCTAAATCTGCGTGACCTAAATGTGCAATCCAAATTGTAAAAATTATATATTTTTTTTTTTTCAGTGTATACAAACACACCAAATACTATAAATAATGTTATATTTTGATTCTGATTTACTAGCTTCTGATAAATACTTGCAAAGATTGTGATATCTTGAGAAGACTGAATTATATTTGTTGAGGACCGTAAGCCAAATCTGAAAGAAAAAAAAAAAAAAAAAAGCCACAGAGGTTTTATGCAGTGTCTGAAATTATGAATGAATTCGGGTGAAAAATTGCCCTAAGGTCATCCATGGCACGTGCAGCAAACTGCAATTTAAGGCAGCATATTAGGTAACATAATAAAGTTGCATGGTACATTGAAGATCTGCCAGGTGGGTAAAATAGTGTTGACTACTCAGAAGAGTAGGAAAGTAACCCAAAAAAATCCATTCGACAACAAATGTTTGATCTACGTGGGGAGGGGATATGACGACCCAGTTCCCCCCTCTCCCCCCTTTTCTTTAAAGGGTAAGTTTACCTTTACAGAAAAATATGTAGGGTGAACTTACACTGGACCCCTTCCCCATCGCACCCGGTCCCACTGTATCTGAAGCCGGCGATCTCCCGCACAGACACTTAAACTCCTAAATGTACAGATAGGAGGCAAAGGTACAGATAAAAGGCATTCTGATTGGTCGACGCCGCCCATGTAATGGCGCTGACCAATCGGAACACACGTAGCCTGTCCTATCAGCGCAGGAGAAGGGTTTCCAAATTCCTGGCCCGGTAAGTCGGCTATAAGATGCGTCAGTGCGGCCTCCGATACTGCGGGATCGGGCGCAATGGGGAGGGGATCAGGTGTAAGTTCACCTTGCATATTTTCTGTAAAAGTGAACTTTACAGTTTAATATTTTCTCAAATATGTCATCTGGGTGCAGTAACCTGTATGGATTGTAAAAAAGGACCACAAGCGGGTGCCAGCTAAGTGCAGCATCAATGGGCTTATTACAATAAAAAAGCCAAATGCAAACTTTTGCATTTGGCTTTTTAATCATAGTAAACCCATTGATGCTAGCTGGTGCCCCCTTGTGGTCCTTTTTTGTAATTTCAGGATTCGTTCCCGTCTCAGGTGGAGCTGCCACAACACCCTTCCTATGGGATTTTTATGAACTCCTCATGAACATTTTATGAACTACTATGCTACACAAGCGTATGTTCACATTGAGCTAGGGAGGTGGAGGCTAACTCATGTGTATTTGTTTGCGCCACAATTTCTATTGTTTGAACCTGTGTTAGGGGGAAATGGATAGAAGAGCAAGGTGTAGGGGAGGGGATGAGGTGTGTTCAGCGTTTTAGAGGCCATAGGAAGCTTAACGTATGGTGGAATGGTCACATTGGGTGTGAATCTAGGATGGTGGAGTCCCAACTTTGGGAAAGCAGAGATTGTTTATACAGGAGTTTTGCAGCATTCCTTTTCAACCTAATAGTTAGCAGGTGTCCAAGTAGATCTATAGCCTCTACCAGACATTTTTTTGTTGGTATACGAGGGTATGTTTGAAAGGTGCGTCTTGGCTCATGTGAATTAATTCTTCTATATTGTAAATCAAACTACCCATGATTGACAATTTCCAATCGTGGGTGGATGTTGTGATTTCCAGTGTGGGATCAGGAATTTTCGTGCAACAAATGTGGTATGAATGAGCCTTTGCATTGGTTTGATGTTGTGGTGTAGTAAGAATGGGGCTGGATGAGTATTGATGTCTAAGATTTTAGTCATGTGACAACGTACCTCAGTCCAAAATGACTGAAACAGTGGACAGTTCATGATTTTACTGTGTTTGCGCTGTGGTTTTTAAAGGACATGTGACTCAAAAACTCATTGTGGTTGCGTTTTACCTCGTTTTCCATTCCTTTCAATGGTAAAGAGCATTTAGTGCGGTTTTTATTTTTCAATTCCCAAACATGCTTCAAAGATGCTGCAAGCAGGATTTTTTTTCACCGCAACGTAAGCGCACCTCCCCAGTGTGAAACACATTCGTTGATTTTAAAGGGAAGCATTTGAGCTTGTCAGGTGCTTTTTTTTTATTTTTTATTTTTTTTTTATAACGCAAAAGCACTTGAAAAACACCTCCAGTGTGAAAGCAGCCTTAATGTTGTTAATATATTCAAGTACCGGTAATATGTGCAATGGCATTACAGCCAATGGAGTTTACAGTCTTTTGGGTTTTTTATATTTTAGGCTACTTTCACACTGAGGCGTTTTTGCGCTAAAAATAGTGCCTGATTAAGCACCTGTAAACTGCCTCTTCTGCAGCCCCAGTGTGAAAGCCTGAGTGCTTTCACACTGGGGCATTGCGCTTGCAGGACAGGAAAAATGTCCTGCAAGCAGCATCTTTGGGGTGGTGTGGGAGCGGTGTATACACCGCTCCTAAACTTCACCTGCCATTGACATCAATGGGCACCGCTGCCAAAGCGCTTTCGCAGCTAGCGGCCGAAAAGCGTTGCTATAACGCGCCCCCCGCCCCAGTGTGAAAGCAGACTTAAAGTTGCACTTCTGTTTGTCAAAACCGATATTTTTGTTTATAAATAAAAGCAAGTTTCATAAACAATGTTTGTTATTTGTAAAAAAAAAAAAAAAAAAAAAAAAATTTTAAGTTTTATTGAGAAGAGTAAAGGCAATTTACACTTTATACATTGTTGTGACATCATCTGATACAGATTCATCAAAGCTGGGTGGCACATAGGGTACTTATGCATGTTATTTTAACCTTGTTAATTGCGGCTATCCATTCCTGGAGTGTCGGGGTATGACCTGGAGCCATTTTCTCGCTATGAGTAGTCTGGCGGTGAAGAGCGATTCTTGGAGGAGTATTTTGTGGAATTTATCAGAATCTGGGTCCGGGAATATCCCCAGTAGGCATTGTTTGGGGCATAATGTGAGGGGGGATCCCATTTCATTGTGAATAAACTTCACAATATGTGTCCAATAGTCCTGTATTGCTGGGCATGACCATAGAATATGAAAGAATGTGCTAGGACTGCTACATCTGGGGCATAGTGGGTTGTGGTTAGGCTTGTATTTGGCCAGTCGGATCGGGGTCAGGTATGATCTATATAATATATAGAGTTGTGTGAGGTGGTCGGACAACCTGGTGGAGACCTTTTTGCAAGTTTCTAGTGCTTCTTCCCATTCGTCATCCTCCAGCTCACCCACGTCCCCTGACCATCGATCTTTTAGCTTGTATGCAAGTGTCACCGCTGATGGGCGGAGAAGGGAGTTATAAAATGCTGAGATTAGCTTACGGGAATCTTGTCCCGTCATGATGCATACAATATCCAGATGTTCTGTATTGTGGGGGCATCATGAAATTGCGTTTGGAGAGCGTGGCAGGGCCTGGAGGTATTGAAAGTGCATGAAATTGGGAAGGGAGAAGTCATCCTTAAATTGCTGGAATGATTTTAAAACATTACTATAGTATGCGTCTGATTGATGGATATCTCACCCCATGGTTTAACCAGATGGTATGGTCAGGTACAATCAGCAATTCTCGCCGGCCGGGGCTATCCCACAGAGGCTTGTAAAAATGTGTAGTTGACAATTTTAATCTGCGTCTCACTACTTCCCATATCTTACAGTGGTAGTACAGTAATCCCTTACGGCCTCCCACGTGCAGGCATCAGTGGAATCTTTGAGAATAATTTGGAATGGGTGGGTGAGCCCAGGGGTGTGGGGAGAGCATATTAGTGCTAGATAGCGATAGTTATCGTTTTTGTCTAGGTAGAAAAAATGGGACAACTGTGCTGCCTGGTAGTAAAGGTTAAAGTCGGGAAGAGCTGCGCCCCCCAACTCAGTGGGGTTCTTCAGTGTTTGCCATGACAATTTGTGTCGATTTAGTGCCCCAAACAAAGGAGTTGAGAAGAGCCTCAATGGATTTAGAGAGTCTAAGGGGTAGAAAAACCGGGGAGTGCCAGAGAACGTATAGAAACCCGGGGAGAATAACCATTTTAATTAGATGTATCCAGCCCATCACGCCAAGGGGTAACTTAGCCCAGGTTTGTATTTTGCCTTTCAGATTTGTTATTAGGGGCTCTATATTAAGTTTGACACAGTCTTCTGGGGAGCGGGTAATTATAATTCCGAGGTATTTCATGGAGCTAACTCTATGGAGTGGGGAGGAGGCCTGGTGTGCTGAAGGGGGCACCTACGTCTATGGGTAGGATTTGGGATTTGTCCCAATTCTTAGTCCGGAGTAGTTGCCATAGGTTTGGATGGTCTCAAGGGCTACTTGCAGGGATGGGCCTGTATCGTCTAGGAACAGCAGCATATCGTCTGCGTAAAGGCTAATTCTCTCCTCCATTTCTCCATATAGTAGGCCCTGGATGCCTGGGTGTGTTCCAAGAGCAGACGCGAGAGGCTCCACCGCGAGAGCATACAAGAGGGGGGATAGGGGGCATCCCTGTGCCTCTAGAAAGGGGAAAAGGTTCAGATTTCCTTCCATTGACCAAGATCCTGGCGCAAGGGTTCTGGTATAGGAGGTGGATCCACCTGATGAAGTGGGGTCCGAATCCAAATCTAGCCAGACATTCCCATAGATAGTCCCACTCGACTGAATCAAAGGCCTTTGCGGCGTCGAGACACAATGGCTCTGGATCCTATTTGGTCATGTCTGGCTGGCATGTTCATGTGAAGCCTTCGTAGGTTATAAGCCATGTTCTTAGCGGGCATAAACCATGTTCTATACGTGACATTGTGTTGTGTGTTGTGGAAAAGCATGAAAATTTATTTTTCAGCGGGTATCGACGCCGCCATGCATCTACTAGGGCTATGCCAGTGAGGAATCTGCCAAATCTAGTTTGCGGTTGGGCAGTGGTGTCCGGGTCGTTCGTCGTGAGTTTGTCTAGGTCTCTATTTGCAATGTTGTTAAAGTCCCCTAGCCATATGGTAGAGATGGTGGGGAACTGGGCCATAAATGCCAGCCCACTGCTTCTAACAGGAGTTTTGTGTTCTGCCTGTAGAAGTAGCTTTATGTTATTCTATGTGTCCATGCCCATTAGGAAGATTACAGGGATATTTTGAGCTCAACCTTTAGAGGCAGGAAAAAAAAAACCCTTCTGGTTAGGGTTTCTAATTGGAGCTTTCTGACAGAACACTAAACTTGTGTAATTGTTGTACAAAAAAATGCTCTATTTGAGCATTTTTTTTCTGCCACAGTAACTGGCTTTTTTTTTTTTTTTTTTTTTGTCCCCCCTTTTTAAGCCCAGTGTGCATGGAGCCTCAATAATATATATATTGAGTTTGGAAATTCTAGAGAATTGCTTAAATAATGCATTCCAATTTAACTAAACCCATTAGGTTTAAGCAGACTATAATGTACTGAGGATTTTGGTTGACAAATGTATGCCTCAAACTAAAACAATTCAGATGACTAAAATACGACTAAAGCCCCATACACACGGTCGGATTTTCCGATGGATTCTGTCCTATCGGACAATGTTGTCGGAAATTCCGACCGTGTGTAGGCACCATCGGACAGTTTCCATCGGATTGTCCGACGGACAAAGTCCTATCTCCTGCTGGATAGATTTTTTGACAACAAAGTCCGATCACACCAAATCGATCGTGTGTAGCGAATTCCGACGGACAAAGTGCTACGCATGCTCAGATCACATTACAAGACCAAAGCTATTGGCTACTAGCCTCTACGTAGTCCCGTCGTAGGCAACAAACGGCACCACGTTCAGAATGATCGGATTTTCCGACAACTTTGTCCGACCGTGTGTACGCAAAACCAACATCGGACAAAGTACGACGGACATGATCCGACGGACCTGGTCCTCGGATAATCCGAGCGTGTGTATGGGGCTTAAAACTGCATTTTAGTCAAGACTGTGACTAAAACTAAATTGAAATTTTACATCAAAATGAACACTTTTAAAGATTTGGATTGGGCATGTGCATTGAGCTAGGCCAGCATAGACTGTTGAGCTTAAATGGGAAGTTGGGTCTATTAACTACGTCAATACCGGCCACTTTTACCCCCTTCCCGCCCAGGCCATTTTTCAGCTTTCAGCACAGTCACACTTTTGAATGACAATTGAGCAGTCATGCAACACTGTACCCAAAAAATGTATTTAGCATTTTGTTCACACAATCCAGTGTGTTTTTTATTTTTTGCTAAATAAAAAAAGACTGAAAATGTAGAGAAAAAAAGGCGTTTTTCTTTGTTTCCGTTATAAAATTTTGCAAATAAATAAGCTTCATAAATTTAGGTCAACATGTATTCTACATTTCTTTGAAAATAATCAAAATCTGTGTATATTTAGTCTATAGGAAAGTTAGAGTCCACAAAATCAAATTTCTTGAGGCCCGAAAATCCCAGGAAAGTAGAAATACACCCCAAATTACCACTTTTTTGGAAAGTAGGCAGTCCAAGGTATTTAGTAAGACACATAGCGGTTTTTTTTTGTTGCTATTTTTTGGAAAAAATTTTCTTTATAACATTCTGTCACCAGTTCCGTACAGAAAAAAGCATTTATTTTTTATTTTTTAACCACTTCAGCCCCGGACCAATTGGCATCCAAAGGACCAGGCCCCTTTTTGTGATTCGGCACTGCGTCGCTTTAACTGACAATTGCGCGGTCGTGCGACGTGGCTCCAAAACAAAATTGGCGTCCTTTTTTTCCCACAAATAGAGCTTTCTTTTGGTGGTATTTGATCGCCCCTGCGGTTTTTATTTTTTGCGCTATAAACAAAAATAGAGCGACAATTTTGAAAAAAATGCAATATTTTTTGCTTTTTGCTAATAAATATCCCCAAAAAATATATAAAAAAACATTTTTTTTTCCTCAGTTTAGGCCGATACGTATTCTTCTACATATTTTTGGTAAAAAAAATCGCAATTAGCGATTATTGATTGGTTTGCGCAAAAGTTATAGCGTTTACAAAATAGGGGATAGTTTTATAGCATTTTTATTAATATTTTTTTTTTTTTTACTAGTTATGGCGGCGATCAGTGGTTTTTATTGTGACTGCGACATTATGGCGGACACATCGGACATTTTTGACACATTTTTGGGACCATTGTCATTTATACAGCAATCAATGCTATTTAAATGCATTGATTCCTGTATAAATGACAGTTGTAGTGAAAGAGTTAACCACTAGGGGGAGGGGAGGGGTTATGGGCTCTGACGTGTTTTTTTTTACATTAGGGGGCGGGGCTGACGTCATTGATCGGCTTTCCCGATGACCGGGAACAGCCAATCAATGGCAGACAGAGTAGGAAGTGCGGGGAGAGGTTTGTTTACACAAACCTCTCCCCGTTCTTCAGCTCCGTGACCCGATTGCAGGACACCATCGGCGATCGGGTCCGCTGGTCCCGCGGCCGGGGTCACGGAGCTCCCAACCGTGTCGCGAGCGCGCGACCCACAGGCAGGCATTTAAAGGGCCACTTACAGGTACGTGGTTTTGCCTGCCCGTGCCATTCTGCTGACGTATATATGCAGTGGGCGGAAGCCGTTAAACACACTATGATCAGAGCAATATGTTACCATAGTAACGTTGTCTACTCTAGGCAAGTGCTCAAATATTTTTTTATTTATTTTTTCCTCGCACATTGTTTATAGCAGTGAATTACATTGCTATAAGCAGGCAAATTACTGTATGAAACTGAATCATACAGTCTGTTTTTTGTGATTAGCTGTGATTGGTCAAAGCTAATACATAGTACAGATGGCCTGTGGTTGGCCCTGTCTGTATTATGTGATCAAATTGAACAATCGCAGCTAGAAACACGATTGTACACAATTGATGGCATGAAAAGTATCCATTGTGTACAACTGGCATGTGGCCTGCTGTGATTCATCATGGCGGTCACATGGTACAGGCAGCGAGCAGACACTAATCAGTCATCAGCTGTGTTCCGTAGACATGGCCGGTGACAGATTGTGCTGCTGCGTGGCCCTGCGATCGGCGCTTCCTGACAAAATGTCCTGTCCGGATAGGAAAGTGCCCCGCTGTCATTTTTACTATAGGCTGGGTGGGAAGTGGTTAAGGAGCATGAGTTTTAAAATGTTGAGGGATTTTGCATATTGTTGCCTATATTACGTTCTGTTCAGAATGCTTCTAATCTAGAAGTATATCCAGAGTGGTATCGGGTGTTTTTTTGTTCCGTGTGTTTGGTTTATTTTTTGGTTTCTTTAACCTTAACACACTAAAGCACAATAGGCTGTCAGCAATCAAATATGAATACATGTACAATTTAATAGAAGAATAATTTAATACAAAACTTCAAGTATGTAAGGTGACAAAGTCCAAAAAGAGCCTGTAGAGTCCATACAAAGTTTGCTGGAATGTAGTTCAAAGCAGTAACTTCAATATTTGTGCAGTTGGTAAGGAAGTAAACACAGGCTCTATCAACTCAATCTTTTTGGGTATGAGTCTATCAGCATGGCACATTTTGACTTGCCTATATTTGCCCACTCTTCTTTGCAAAAACACTCCAAAACTTTCAGATTGCGAGGACATCCCCTGTGCACAGTCCTCTTCAGATTACCCCACAGATTTTCAATCAGATTCAGGTCTGGGCTCTGGCTGGGCCATTCCAAAACTTAAATATTCTGGTGAAGCCATTCCTTTGTTACTTTGGATGTATGCGTTGGGTCGTTGTCCTGCTGAAAGATGAAGTTCCTCTTCATGTCCAGCTTTCTAGCTGAAGCCTGAAGGTTTGGTGCCAAATTTGACTGGTATTTGGAACAGTTCACAATTCCCTCTACCTTGACTAAGGCCCCTGTTCCAGCTGAAGAAAAACAGCCCCAAAGCGTGATGCTGCCCCCACATGCTTCACTGTGGGCATAGTGTTCTTTTTGTGATGTGCAGTGTTGTTTTTGCGCCAAACATATCTTTTTGAATTATGGCCAAAAAATTCAACCTTGGTTTCATCAGACCATAACACATTTTCCCACATGCTTTTGGGAGACCTCAGATGTGTTTTTGCAAAATTTTGCCAGGCTTGGATGTTTTTCTTCATAAGAAAAGGCTCCTGTCTTGCCACTCTACCCAATAGCCCAGACATATGAAGAATACGGGAGATTGTTGTCACATGTACCACACAGCCAGTACTTGCCAGATATTTCTGCAGCTCCTTTAATGTTGCTGTAGGCATCTTGGCAGCCTCCCTGACCAGTTTTCTTCTAGTCTTTTCATAAATTTTGGAGGGATGTCCAGTTCTTGGCAATGTCACTGTTGTGCCATATTTTCTCCACTTGACTGTGTTTCATGGTATATTTAATGCCTTGGAAAATCTTTTGTACCCTTTTCCTGACTGATACCTTTTTAACAATGAGATTCCACTAAAGCTTTAAAAGCTCTCTGCGGACCATGGCTTTTGCTGTAGGATGTGACTAAGAAAATGTCAGGAAAGACCTACTAGAACAGCTGAACTTTATTTGGGGTTAATCGGAGGCATTTTACATGGCAGGTGTGTACTGACTCCTATTTAACATGAGTTGGAATGTGATTGCTTAATTCTAAACACAGCTACATCTCCAGTTATAAGGTGTGCACACTTATGCAACCACATTATTTCAGTTTATTTTGCAATTGAGTTGTACAGTTTATAGGTCACATTATAGATGGAAAAAGTTCCGAAATTATTTCTTGGTCTCATTTTTTTACATCGCGTTACCCTGACATTTTAACAGGGGTGTGTAGACTTTTTATAGCCACTGTATTTTGCATTAGTACTGCAACTTGGTTCTCTCTGCCCTACAGAATCCTCCCTTTGAATCCATCAGGGATATCCCTTTAGATTACTTCTTCTGCAAAGTGGCCTTTTTGGTTGCTTTCACGTCTGTCAGAAATGTTGGTGGTCGTCTCTTGTGGAGAATTTCCTGGCCATCCGGCACTAAGCTTCTCCAGCTCTATAATTTTGCCACTTGGTCCTCTGTTCCTACCTTTTTCAAAGTTCTACTAGGTAGACTTTCAGTCTTCTGCGGATACCGCTTTCTGTGGCCAGGTTCTTGCACTGACTGTCTGAAGTTGGATCTGTTGACCCTTGCTGGTGTCTGGCCTGTTGGCAGATTTCTGTTTGCCTAGTTATTGCCCACCCTTCTCATTTACTACTTGGGAAAAACCCCATGGCCTGTGAATAGGACAAAAAGCAAAAGGGAGCCGCTCATCTTCCGAAAGTCCAAAATAAGTTTCTGATGCAGAGAAAGTCCAGCTGCTGCTCATTCGTGTTTCACTCCGTTAGTAGCTTAGTCGTAGATTCTCTGTGATACTTTGTGTGAGGTTCTATTGAATGAGACCTATGGGGTAATTTTGACCCCTAATGTCTCACCTGCCCTCCATTAACCACCTGAGATCCGCGCTATAGCCGAATGACGGCTACAGCGCGGATCTGATATGCCGGGACGACGTTTATTGACGTCGTCCCGGCAACGAGCTGCCTGCGCGCCCCCTGAAGGGCGCGCGCTCTGTGAGACTCGCTGGATCACAGATCCGAGTAAGGGGTCGATCCCGACCCCTTACCACGTGATCAGCTGTCAGCCAATGACAGCTGATCATGTGATAACCGAGCCGGTAATCAGCTTTTTTTCCTGCTCGCGCTGACAGCGCAAGGAGAAAAAAAAAAGCCGATCACCGGCGGCAGTGAGAGGGACATCAGTCCCTCTCACTGCAATATGCCCAGGGTCCATGGTGCCCACCTTTTCTAATAAAAGTGCCCACTAGCTCCATCTGTCAGTGCCCACAGTGCCATCTGTCAGTGCCCACAGTGCCATCTGTCAGTGCCCACAGTGCCATCTGTCAGTGCCCACAGTGCCATCTGTCAGTGCCCACAGTGCCATATGTCAGTGCCCACAGTGCCAGTGCTGCACATCAGTGTCCCCTACCAGTGCCCATCAGTGCCATCTCAGTGCCATCTATCAGTGCCCATCCGTGCCATCTTATCTGTCCCCACCAGTGCAGCTTATCAGTGCCCACCAGTGCCGCCTCATCAGCGCATATCAATGAAGCAGAAAAATTACCTGTTTGCAAAATTTTATAACAAACTATTAAACATGATTTTATTTATTTTTTTAATTTTCCATCTTTTTTTATTTGTTTAGCAAAAAAAAAAACCCCCCAGCTGTAATTAAATACCACCAAAAGAAAGCTCTATTTGTGGGAAAAAAATTGTAAAAATTTCATTTGGGTACAGTGTTGTATGACCGCGCAATTGTCATTCCAAATGCGTCAGCGCCGAAAGCTGAAAATTGGTCTGGTCACGAGGGGGGTTTAAGTGCACAGTAATCAGGTGGTTAAAGCTATTGGCGCAAACATCACACTCCATTAACTTCTTCCCTGGCCACAGCAGCTAAAGTGACAGCAGACAGTTCTTACAAAAGTAGGGTAGAGCAGCAAATAGATGTTCACGGGTCTCCCTACACTCCTCCTGGCCACACCTGCTATTCTGATCCCAGGTCTGCAGATGATGGTGTGGAATGTGGAAAAAAAACATGGTTAGCATTGCGAATGTAGCAGGGGTGTGTGGAAATGATCTGGTAGCTTTATACACATTGTGTAAAACCCACAACTGCTACTGACATATGATATAGATTTCTCGGTGGTAGTGAAAGGGTTAAACATTATTTCTTCCATTGGTAACTTAGAAATGTAGACACGACACACTGACCCGTTCTTAATTCTTGTGTGTTGATTTTCTATTTTTCTATGTTTAGTGTGTTAAAAGGGTGGCCAATTGTGTGGGTTCAACATCTAGCAAGTTGACTGCCCTATAATTCAGTCTTTAGAGATGAATCGTATAAACTTTTTGAGAAAAACAAAGCAAGTTTATAGTCCTGCATATGCAGTGAATGGGTTGTACAAATGATTTCTAGTTTGAATATGTTTGTGGAAATAAGTATGTTGTAAGAGGCAGTGTATATAATATGTGTGTGTGTGTGTGTGTGTATGTGTATATATATATATATATATATATATATATATATATTTTTATAATATATATATTATATTATATATTTTTTTAATTATTCGAAAAAACGCACACATAGGATGTTGGGTCTCTTTAAGAATGTGCTTTTGCTTCTTTTCTGTGGTAGGCAATCATGGCTCAACTTTCACAAGAACAGAAGGCTAAAATTGCAGAACAGGTTGCTAGCTTTCAAGAAGAAAAAAGTAAACTGGATGCTGAAGTATCAAAATGGGATGACAGTGGAAATGATATCATCGTTCTGGCTAAGCAGATGTGCATGATAATGATGGAGATGACCGATTTTACTAGGTATGCTGTGACGATCAATAAACTACACCTGGATTTTTAATAAACCACTCAGTTTATACATATGAGCTACAATATGCTTAACTTTGTTACAGAGGGAAAGGACCACTTAAAAATACATCAGATGTGATTAGTGCAGCCAAGAAGATTGCAGAAGCTGGATCACGAATGGATAAATTAGGACGTACCATAGCTGACCATGTAAGTACATTCTAATTCAGGGGAGAGAATGAGCAACAGTGTTCACAATATATTCTAGAGCAGATAAAGATGCTTGTGAAATTTATACAGTATATTATGCTATTTTACTGATTTCGAAGTAAAATATGAATTTTTTTTTTTTTTTAAGGTGTTTTTGTTTTTTTTCAAATTATGAACTTCACATCCATTAAGCATTTGGCAGGCAAAAAGGCTGGAATCTATAGAAGTTTTCTGTTTTTACACAAGATTCAATACAAATTTTACCCAGGGTTCATATTTTTTTTCAATAAAAGAAATTCAATTGTCTTTGGAGTAAACCTCAAAGTGGTCCCTGATTAACCACTTCAGCCCCGGACCAATTGGCAGCCAAAGGACCAGGCCCCTTTTTGCGATTCGGCACTGCGTCGATTTAACTGACAATTGTGCGGTCGTGCGACGTGGCTCCCAAACAAAATTGGCGTCCTTTTTTCCCCACAAATAGAGCTTTCTGTTGGTGGTATTTGATCGCCCCTGCGGTTTTTATTTTTTGCGCTATAAACAAAAATAGAGCGACAATTTTGAAAAAAATGCAACATTTTTTGCTTTTTGCTATAAGAAATATCCCCAAAAAATATATAAAAAATTCTCAGTTTTGGCCGATAAGTATTCTTCTACATATTTTTGGTAAAAAAAAATCGCAATTGGCGATTATTGATTGGTTTGCGCAAAATTACTAGTAATGGCGGCGATCAGCCATTTTTTTATTTTTTTTTTAAATTTTTATTTTTTTTGTGACTGTGACATGGCGGACACATCGGACATTTTTGACACATTTTTGGGACCATTGTCATTTATACAGCAATCAATGCTATTTAAATGCATTGCTTCCTGTTTAAATGACAGTTGTAGTGAAAGAGTTAACCACTAGGGGGAGGGGAGGGGTTATGGGCTGTGACGTGTGTGTGTTTTTTTACATTAGGGGGCGGGGCTGACGTGTGACGTCATTGATCGGCTTTCCTGATGACCGGGAACAGCCACTCAATGACAGGCAGAGTAGGAAGCGCGGGGAGAGGTTTGTTTACACATACCTCTCCCCGTTCTTCAGCTCCGTGACCCGATCGCGGGACACCAGCGGCGATCGGGTCCGCTGGTCCTGCGGCCAGGGTCACGGAGCTCCCAACCGGGTCGCGAGCGCGCCACCCACGGGCAGGCATTTAAAGGGGACGTACAGGTACGTGCTTTTGCCTGCCCGTGCCATTCTGCTGACGTATATATGCAGCGGGCGGTCGGGAAGCTGTTCAAGTCTAAATTCAAGTACTTAAAGGCCTTCTTTTTTTAATTTGATTTTTTTTTACTGTAGAAAACACAGGTGCTTTGTTGTCTATTGAACAATGCACACTAGGGCCAAAACAACTAATCGATTATGAAATTGATTACTATTTTCATAATCGATTAATCAGCCAGTAACACAATGGGGTTAAACTAAAATTAGCCCTTTATAGTACAAAAAGAGAAAATAATCGCTACTTTAAATATTACTTTCACTGTTCCCCCGTAAAAAAAATGAACCCCTTGCAGTAGCGATTTGCGCTTTTATAAAGGGTTAATTTTAGTTTTTTTCAACCCCATTATCTTACTAAACGTCTTAGGCCTGGATCACACCTATGTGTTTTGTGGTGCTTTTTGCAGAAACACTGATTTATTTTTTATTTTTATTTTTTTTTTAATTATTTTTATCGGGACTGCAACATTATGGCGGACACATCGGACATTTTTTACACTATTTTGGGACCATTGTCATTTATACAGCGATCAGTGCTATTAAAATGCATTGATTACTGTGTAAATGACACTGGCAGTGAAAAGGGTAACCACTAGGAGGCGGTGAAGGAGTTAAGTGTGTCCTAGGGAGTGACTCTTAACTATGAGGAGGCTGGGCTTCAACACACAGGACAGTGATCACTGCTCTCGATGACAGAGAGCTGTGATCTCTGTCCTGTCACTAGTCGGAACGGGGAAATGCTTTTTTTTACAAAAGCATCTCCCCGCTCGTCCTCTCCGTGACACGATCGTGGCCAACCGGCTGACATCGAGTCCTCGGCACCTGCGACACCGCTTCTTAAAGGGCCCCACCTTTAACCACTTCAGCCCCGGACCAATTGTCCGCTTAAGGACCAGAGGTCTTTTTTCAATTTCGCACTGCACTGCTTTAACTGGTAATTGCGCGGTCATGCGATGTTATAACCAAACAAAATTTGCGTCCTTTTCTTCCCACAAATAGAGCTTTCTTTTGATGGTATTTGATTGCCTCTGTGATTTTTATTTTTTGCGATATAAACGGAAAAAGACTGAAAATTTTGAAAAAAATAAGATATTTTCTACTTTTTGTTATAAGAAAAATCGAATTACCGTATATACTCGAGTATAGGCCGACCCGAATATAAGCCGAGGCACCTAATTTTACCACAAACAACTGGGAAAACTTATTGACTCGAGTATAAGCCTAGGGTGAGAAATGCGCAGCTACTGTAAGTGGAAAAGAGGGTCAACGATGCCCATTTGCAGCCTCACTGTGCCCATGCAGATGGACACAGTTGACCGATTTGGGGCCCTGTATCTCAGGGTCACTTAGTGCTAGGAACCCCATCTTTAGATATGTTGTAGTGCTAATTCCACTGGGTTGGAATACAACATTTGGGGTTCCTAGCACCAAGTGTCCCCGAGATATGTGGCCCCAAATTCGGGTCAGAAAATCTCAAGCACTTTTCTGCAGCAGAGAATGACATTTTTTGAACCGACTTTGGGGCCCTGTATCTCGGGGCCACTTAGTGCTAGGAACCCCATCTTTGGATATGTTGTAGTGCTAGTTCAACTGGGGTTGAATGCCAAATTTGGGGTTCCTAGCTCCAAGTGTCCCCGAGATATGGGGCCCAAATTCGGGTCAGAAAATGTCAAGCACTTTTCTGCAGCAGAGAATGACATTTTCCGAACCGACTTTGGGGCCCCGTATCTCGGGGCCACTTAGTGCTAGGAACCCCATATTTGGATATATTATAGTGCTAGATCCACTGGGTTGGCACACCAAATTTGGGACTCCTAGACTCAACTGGCCCCGAGATACGGGGCCCCAAAGTCGGGTCTGAATTTTTTTTTTTTGCTGCAGAAAAAAGTGCTTGACTCGAGTATAAGCCGAGGGGGGGCACTTTCAGCACAAAAACATGTGCTGAAAAACTCGGCTTATACTCAAGTATATACGGTAACTCAATTTTAGTCAAACATTTGGGCCAAAATGTATTCAGCCACGTCTTTAGTAAAAAAAATGTCAATAAGCGTATATTTATTGGTTTGCGCAAAAGTTATAGCGTCTACAAACTATAGTGCATTTTCTGAAATTTACACAGCTTTTAATTTGACTGCCTATCTCATTTCTTGGGGTGCTAAAATGGCAGAGCAGTAAAAAAAAAAAAATGACCCCATTTTGGAAAGTAGACACCCCAAGCTATTTGCTGAGAGGCATGTTGAGCCCATTGAATATTGAATAAAGTGATTGAATAAAGACAAAAAAAAAAGTTGTCACTAAATGATATATTGCTCACACATGCCATGGTTTATATGTGGAATTGCACCCCAAAATAAATTTTGCTGCTTCTCCTGAGTATGGGGATACCACATGTGTGGGACTTTTTGGGAGCCTAGCCGCGTATGGGGCCCTGAAAACCAATTACCACCTTCAGGATTTCTAAGGGTGCAAATTTTTGATTTCACTCCTCACTACCTATCACAGTTTCGAAGGCCATAAAATGGCAGAACAGTTCAAACACCCCCCCCCCCCAAATGACCCCATTTTGGAAAGTAGACGCCCCAAGCTATTTGTTGAGAGGTATGTTGAGTCCATGGAATATTTTATATTTTGCCACAAGTTGCGGGAATATTACAAACTTTTTTTCTTTTTGCCCAAAGTTGTCACTAAATGCTATATTGCCCACACATGCCATGTACATATGTGTAATTACACCCCAAAATACATTCTGCTGCTTCTCCTGAGTACGGGGATACCACATGTGTGGGACTTTTTGGGAGCCTATCCGCATACGGGACCCCAAAAACCAAGCACCGCCTTCAAGATTTCTAAGGGCATACATTTTTGATTTCACTCCTCACTACCTATCACAGTTTTGAAGGCCATAAAATGCCAAGATGGCACAAAACCCCCCCAAATGACCCAATTTTGGAAAGTAGACACCCCAAGCTATTTGTTGAGAGGCATGGTGAGTATTTCACAGCTCTCATTTGTTTTTGAAAATGAAGAAAGTAAAGAAAATAAAAATATTTTTTTTCAATTTTCAAAACTTTGTGACAAAAAGCAAGATCTGCAAAATACTCACCATACCTCTCAGCAAATGGCTTGGGTGTCTACTTTCTAAAATGGGGTCATTTGGGGGGGGGGGGTTTGTGCCATCTGGGCATTCCATGGCCTCCGAAACTGTGATTGGCAATGAGGAGTGAAATAAAAAAATTACACCCTTGGAAAGCCTGAAGGCGGTGCTTGGTTTTTGGGATCCCGTACGCAGCTAGGCTCCCAAAAAGTCTCACACATGTGGTATCTCCGTACTCAGGAGAAGCAACAGAATGTATTTTGGGGTGTATTTCCACATATGCCCATGACATGTTTGAGCAATATATCATTTAGTGACAACTTTTTGTGAAAAATTATTATTATTTTTTTCATTATTCAATCTCTTGGGACAAAAAAAAATTCAATAGGCTCAACATGTCTCTCAGCAAATAGCTTGGGGTGTCTACTTTCCAAAATGGGGTCATTTGGGGGTGGGGGGGGGGGGGGGGGTTGAACTGTCCTGGCATTTTATGCACAACATTTAGAAGCTTATGTCACACATCACCCACTCTTCTAACCACTTGAAGACAAAGCCCTTTCTGACACTTTTTGTTTACATGAAAACATATTTTTTTTTGCAAGAAAATTACGTTGAACCCCCCAAACACTGTATATATTGTTAAAGCAAAGGCCCTACAGATTAAAATGGTGCGTGTTGCATTTTTTTTTCCACACAGTATTTGCGCAGCGATTTTTCAAACGCATTTTTTGTGGAAAAAACACTTTTTTTTTATTTTAATGCACTAAAACACACTATATTGCTCATATTTTTGATGAAATAAAAAAGATGATCTTAGGCCGAGTACATGGATACCAAACACGACATGCTTTAAAATTGCGCACAAACACGCAGTGGTGACAAACTACATACATTTTTAAAAGCCTTTACAGGTTACCACATTAGATTCACGGAGGAGGTCTACTGCTAAAATTACTGCCCTGATCTGACCTTCGCGGTGATACCTCACATGCATGGTGCAATTGCTGTTTACATATGACGCCAGACCAAAGCTTGTGTTCGCCTTTGCGCAAGAGAAGGGGGGGAGGGGTGCTTTTTTGTTTGTTTTATTTAGCTTTTTTATTTTAACTGTTCCATTTTTTTTTTTTTGTTATTTTTTATTGTTATTTTAGGGAATGTAAATATCCCCTATGATAGCAATAGGCAGTGACAGGTACTCAACGCATCTGACCACACCAAGATCGGTGTGATAAAACGCTTTCCCAATGGCGCTGTTTATATCCGGGAGGGGGGACATTCCCTCCCAAGGCTTGTAAAAGCAGTCTAGAGGCTAATTACCCACTAGAATTGCTTTTACATGAAAGCCGATCACTGGCTGAAAAGAATGATACCAAGATGATGCCTAAACCTGCAGGCACCATTCTGGTATAACCATTCAAAGTCCAGCAACATACTGGACATATATTGTAATTTTTTTTTTTTTCATGCAGCCTCTTGGCTGAACGAAAAAAAGAGATTGATCGGTGGGTATGCCCACCATTAGAATACCTCCCTTCATCCACCCACTTCTAATGATGGGCATACATGCACCATTTATATATGCCGCAGCATGGGGGCATCCTCCCGCAAAAGTTATGCCGCGTACACACGGTCGGACTTTTCCACGGGCAAGCCTCCATCGTAATTTCGACCGTATGTACGCGGCATTAGGAGCCAATCGGTCCTCCGCCCCTGCTGCCCCCATGCTTCGGCATATATGCTCTTTTTTTAACTGTGGTGGTGAAATCACATCCTACAGCGTTGGAGTCGCAGCTTTATGTATCGTGGGAGCAAACGCAGTTGCTGTCAAGATAACTAAATCCACGCTGCAACTGAATAGCGTACCTGCTAAGCAAATTATGGTTAACATAAAACAAAGTAACATTACAGTATAACAGTAAGACCTTACCATACCTGCAAAGCAAATACCAAAAAAAAACACAGTAAAAAATAAAACATTTTTTTAACGCAATCGGTGCCTAAAATATATATATGCCGAAGCATGGGGGCATCCTCCCGCAAAAAGTTATGCCACGTACACATGGTCAGACTGTTCCACGGGCAAGCCTCCGTCGGACTTTCGACCGTATGTACGTGGCATTAGGAGCAAATCGCTCCTCCGCCCCTGCTGTCCCCCATGCTTCGGCATATATGCTCTTTTTTTAACTGTGGTGGTGAAATCACCTCCTACAGCGTTGGAGTCACGGCTTTATGTATTGTGGGAGCAAATGCTGTTGCTGTCAAGATAAATAAATCCGCGCTGCAGCTGAATGGCGCACCTGAAAACAAAAAAATGGTTAACAATAAAACGCAGTAAAGTATAACAAAATTTCCTACCTGAAAAGCAAGCATGATAAAACGTAATAAAACATTGCAGAATAGAATACAGTAAAAAAGAGCAACAATAGAGAGAGAATAGAGAGAGAGAACAATAAAACGACAACTATTTTTGTTTTTTTTATTTTATATCTTTTTTGGGGGGTTTTTTTTGTACTTTTTTATTATTTTTTATTTTTTTACACTTTTTTTTGTAACTAGAATTTTAACTGTAACGGTCGGGTCTCAAAATGCGATGGCATTCTTGAGACCCTGTGAAAGTGTATCCTAGCCTGTGAAATGCTGTACCCTACGCTAATACTTTACTAGTGAGTGGAACCGTTCAAAACCTTCACCAATGCAAAGACCAGGATTGTCAGGACAGCGTGGACAATAATAACGGGTGTCACGCCTAAATCTGCGCTTGGTACAGACACGACATCTTCTTTGGGGGGTTCGTTGGGTAGGGGTACTCGGGACGGCATAAGGATAATGCCGCTCATGCAGCCGGCTTACTGCATTTGGTTGGGAATGGTGAGGTGCAGAACCGTCTGGATACAGAAGGTCTGTGACAACCTCTCCCTGGAATTCAAGGAAGGGTAAAGTCCCGCCTGAAGCTCCGTATAGCACATGAGCATTCAGCAAAGCCAATTGGAATAAATAGACACTTTTTTTTGTACCAGCGTCTAGCCTTGCGGGCAACTAGATACGGCGCCAACAACTGGTCGTTGAGATCCACCCCTCCCATATTTTGGTTATATTCGTGGACACAGAGGGGTTTCTCCACAACACCAGCTGCCGTACGAATTTGGACTGTCGTGTCTGCATGAAGGGAGGTAAGAACGAAAACATTCTTATTATCCCTCCACTTCACAGCGAGCAAATTATTACTCTGAAAGCAGGCTCTCTCCCCCAGCCTAAGAGGGGAATCTACAAGCTGCTGGGGAAAGCCCCGGCAATTAGGTCGCACAGTGCCACATGCTCCAATCTGCTGATCAAACAAGTGACTAAACAGTAGCACGCTCTTGTAATAATTGTCCACGTACAAGTGGTACCCCTTTCCGAATAAGGGTGGCACCAAGTTCCACACCATCTTGCCAGCGCTCCCTATGTAATCTGGACAGTTCTCCGGCTCTACGTAACTATCTTTTCCCTCATAAACCGAAAAGCTTCATGTATAGCCTGTTGCCCTGTCACAGAGCTTAAAGAGCTTGACCCTGTGTCTGGCACGCTTGCTGGGAAGGTACTGTTTGAAAGACAAGCGGCCAGAAAACGTAATCAGGGACTCGTCAACGCAGACAACTTGATTGGGAGTAAACAAGGCTGGAAAACGTTGGTTGAAGTGCTTTGGGGGGCCGAATTTTGTAGAGCCGATCGAATTCAGGGTTCCCACGAGGACGACAAAGTTCATTGTCACTGAAGTGCATGAACCGCAAGATCTGTTCGTATCGTGCCCTGGACATGGAGGCAGAGAACACGGGCATATGGTGGACTGGTGAGGTGGACCAATAAGTCCTCGGAGTCGGGAATTTATGTATGCCCATGTTGAGGGAAAGGCCCAGAAAGGACTTAAATTCGGAAACAGTAATTGGTTTCCAATCTCTGGCAAGGGAAGGCGACTGGGGATTAGTGGCGATTGTATTGACCAGCATATATATTACTTTGGTCCACAATAGATCTATAGAGATCTTCCGTGAAAAACAGCAAATAAAAATCGGATGGCTTAAAATCAGCTGTTTCCACCTGAATACCGGGTTGGCCAGTGAATGGGGGAATTGCGGGTTCTGCAGAAGTGGTGGGCGCCCAATCAGGATTGGCGAATTCTGCAGGAAGGACACTATGTGATCGAGGGGCCTGCCTTTGTCTTCTTCTTGGTGGCAGCGGGACACTACTTGTGCTTGCCACCTCGCCAGCTTGAACTGCACTTATGGGACTCGCCACGTCACCAGGTGATACCGCAGTGCTGGATGTACTAGGCCGCTGGTGCTTGCCAGTTCACCAGAAGGAATAGCGGCGCTAGTACTTCTCTGCTCCATACGAGAGACCTGCGGTTCTTGCATCTCAACAGCAGAAGATCGGGATCGGGTACGCCTGACCTTAGCAGGGACCACACCTCAGTCGTCAGAGCTATCTGTAATGGAGCCGATGTCGTCTACAGGATCGTATTCTGAGCCTGATTCTGACAGATGAGTGACCTCCTCTTCACTATCTGTCATACTCAGAAACATGTAGGCCTGTTCACTAGTGTACTTTCGATTTGCCATTTTGGGCTCTAAATTTAGTAGTACACTAGTGAGATTCACAGGTAAAAAAGCTCCTGACTGTTAGCGACTGAATCAAAACGCTAACAAAAAAACTGTTCGCGATCGCAGGGATCAGGCCTAACTCTGCGAATGCTGCAGTTATGTGTGCTTAGTGTTTTGTAAGTGACAGTGATCGATCGATACTGCACTTGGGTGGGCTGGGCGGAGGGGGAAAACACAGGTGCTAGCAGGTATCTGGGCTGATCCCGCTAACAATGCATTTTTTGGAACCCTAAACTGCTGGGACGCTAGTATAGATCTAATCAGATCAGATACTATACCACTAAGGGAGGTGTATGCTTTGCGCATGGGTGTTTGCGGTACTGGCACTTATTTGACCCTAAAACCTAATTGATATCACCTGCCGGGCGATCAGGGGATAAAACCGTTATTGGGTAATAAATAGGGGGTGCCCTGACAGTATAAAAAACTAACTAACCAGCGTGATCACTGGTAAAAGGGGTTAACTAGGGGCAATCAGGGGGTTAAAACCTTTATTAGGTAATATATGGGGGTACCTGACGCTATATAAAAACCTGACAGAGAACCTAAATAATTAAATAACTAACTGGCTAACCAGCGTCACCAGTGACACTAATACGGTGATCACTGGTGAAAGAGTTAACTCTAGGGGCAATCAGGGGGGTTAAAACCTACCGACTGCTCCGGTAAGCGGCGGAGGGCGTGGGAGAGGGTTGGGGGCACCTCTCCCGCCACCGATAACGGTGATCTTGCGGCGAATCCGCCGTGGAGACCACCATTATCGTAAATACGACCGGCGCCTGAAGAGATGGATATCTCGGTTGTGGCAGCAGCTGCTGCCGCTACCGAGATATCCCTCTTCAAAAAAGGGGCGTACATCGTCGTGCGATGAAAGGGACATACATCGTCGTGCGCTGGTCGTAAAGTGGTTAAATAAAAAAATTTGATGAGTCTGATATTTACCAGCTTCAACCTCTAATAGTAAGAGCCCTTTCACACCGAGCTGCGTCGGTGATAAAACGCTGCTATTTTTAGCATCGCTTTACCGTAGTTTTTGCGGCGCTATCCGGACGCTTTTAACCCCCACTAGTGGCCGAAAAAGGGTTAAAACCACCCGCAAAGCGCTGCTAAAGCGGCGGTTTGGCGGCGCTGCCCATTTAGGAGCGGTGAGTTCACCACTCCTAATGTGCTCCAAAGAAGCTGCTTATTCTGACGCCCTGCCAGCGCACTGCTCCAGTGTGAAAGCTGTTTCAGGGCGCTTTGCAGGCGCTATTTTTAACGCTATAGCGCCTGCAAAGCACCTCAGTGTGAAAGGTGTCTAAATACAGTATATCTCCTCTGTTATTCTCAGAGTGGATTAGAGATTTTGCCCCCTAACCATATAGTTGGTCATTGATATTTAAGAATAAATTGCCTTTTTTTACTTTTTTTAAGGTTATTAACTGATTAATCAAAACAATAATCGGCCAACTAATCAATTAAAGTGGTGGGACACCCTGAAAACAAAAACTTTTTAAAATGTTAGTAACAATTTCAAATGAAAAAAAAAAAAAATTTTTTTTTTTTACTTACCAGAAATGGCTGTTGCTAGGCAGATTGTCCTAATCTGCCTCCTCCAGCGCCGCGGTGATCTTCTCTCCTTCCGTCTATGGAATGGGGCGCAGTGTGTTATGGGAACTGTGTCCCACAACACATTGCGTTCCCCATTCACAAATCCCACTCGCGCATGCGCAGTAGGCCGCGCGCCGACTCGCGCATGCGCAGTAGGCCGCGCGGAGCCGTTTCCCTTACTGAGGATGGCGGCGCTGGATCCGGAACGCCGAGGGACATCTCGGCCTCCACCAACAGCATCGCGGGCGCCCTGGGAGGGTAAGTGTACTTATTAAAAGTCAGCAGCGACTTTTTTTATAGCTGCTGAATTTTAAATTTTTTTTTTTTTTAGCTGACACACCGCTTTAAGGAAAAGAATCGTTAGTTGCAGCCCTAATGCACATAGCTGCATAAATAACAGTAATACAACAATGAGTACAGAGACATTTTTTTTTTTATGTTGGAGTGCAGTAATTTACACTGTCAACTAGAAGAGGATGAAGAAGAATTTTAGGCATAAGAAAATGTTATGCATCTATAAACTTGTATATTCAAAGTCCTTGCAGAACATTTTACTCAGGATCTTTTTGTAAACAAGATCTGAGTATAAACATCATTAAATTATTAAGTCCATGTGCAAGATGCCCAAATAGTTTGGGCCAAGCTATTTCCTTCACTTATCCCGTGTGGCTGCTGGGCACGCTGTATAAACTGAGTTTAGCTAAACGTTGCTCAGCCATTCACGGGAAGCTTTGTATTGTATGGTTAATTTTGATATTAACCGCCCACTTCTCCCCCTCAGCCAATCAGATTGTGCTTTGTATTCATCCATAGAATACAAAGCTACTGGTGAAGCTCAGCCTTATTTAGTTTTGTTCTGGGATGAGACGGGAAGTCCCTGTCCCGCTGCCGAAACACAGCACTATATACTGTATGTAGCTAATGCTACATACAGTTTATACTGCGCACCCAGTAGGTACATCTGTTAGTGATGGAAATTGTTTGTTTAGACCAGCATGGCCCAAACTGTTAAAGTTGCACTAAACATGGAGTTGGGCTTTAAGCTACTTTTTTTTATAGATAAGACTATTTGGGAATTCTTTAAATGCTATAAGGTGGGAAAGGCACTCGTGTCACTTGGACTCAGAAGTGAGTAGGCACACCTTGATTTCATCCCTACCAGGGACGTGTAGTCAGGTGAGTCAGAGCTCACCTGTCATGAACATTAAAAAAAAAATCAAGGGTCGTAGCTCGGTGACCTGAGGTCACCGACCCCAAATTTGGGTGGTAGGTAGCCTAAGGCCGCGTACACACGAAGGGACAATCCCGCGGGATTATCCTCTGGACTGAAGTCCAGAGGATAATCCCCTCGTGTGTGGGCGCCGGCGGACTTTTTGGCGCCAAAGTACGGCGGACTAAAGTTTCAGGTTTTGGTCTCAAATTATCCGCTGGACTTGGAAGACCAGCGGACAATCCCGCCGTTAGTGGGCAAGTCCGCGGGACTTTTGAAATGAACGGACTTGCCGCTCATCGGCAAGTCCGTTCATTTAGCACGTGACTTCAGGTTACGTAGCTAGCGTAGGCAGTTACTGCCGCCGCGCTAGCTCCGTGACCTGGCATGGATTTAAAGGGAATCCCCACGCCGAAAAAACGGCGTGGGGGTTCCCCCCAAATCCATGTCAGACCCTCATCCGAGCACGCAGCCTGGCAGGCCAGGAAAGGGGTGGGGACGAACGAGCGCCCCCCCCCCTCCTGAGCCGTACCAGGCCGCGTGCCCTCAACATGGGGGGTGCCCTGGGGAAAGGGGGGCCGTGCGGCCCCCCCACCCCAAAGCACCTTGTCCCCATGTTGATGAGGACAAGGGCCTCTTCCCGACAACCCTGGCCGTTGGTTGTCGGGGTCTGCGGGCGGGGGCTTATCGGAATCTGGGAACCCCCTTTAATAAGGGGGCCCCCAGATCCCGGCCCCCCACCCTATGTGAATGAGTATGGGGTACGATGTACCCCTACCCATTCACCTAAGGTGTAAAATGTAAAGTAAAAAAAAACACCCACACTTTTGAAAAAATAGTTTATTGCACTGCTCCGGGGGTCTTCTTCCGTCTTGGGGGTCTTCTCGCCGGACTCCCCCGCCATTTACCAAGCTCTTTTACCGAGCGAGGGGAGTCCGGCTACCTTCTTCGTCGTCGCCGCCGTCTGGGGGTCTCGATCCGCCTTCGGGGTCTTCTTCCGTCTTGGGGGTCTTCTCGCCGGACTCCTCCCCTCTCTTCTGCTCTTTTACCTAGCTCTTTCACGAGGGGAGGTGTCCGGCTACCTTCTTCGTCGTCGCCGCCGTCGTCTGGGGGTCTCGATCCGCCTTCGGGGTCTTCCGGGGGTCTCTTCTGTTCTTGCGGCGGTCGTCGTCTTCCGCGCCGCCGGCGCCTTGTCCTTCTTCTTGTCCTTCTTGTTCTTCTTGTTCTTCTTGTTCTTCTTCTTCTTCCGATGTTGACCCGACGCTCTCTCTGCCCGGAATGCCTGTGCCGCTCTGCGCTCGGACTTATATAGGGACAAGGGGACAGGGTCACATGTTCATGTCACATGGTGACCCCGCCCCCTTGCGATGTCACAGTCCCAGCATCCTCCGGGACTGTGACAACACAAGGGGGCGGGGTCACCATGTGACATGTGCATGTGACCCTGTCCCCTTGTCCCTATATAAGTCCGAGCTCAGAGCGGCACAGGCATTCCGGGCAGAGAGAGCGTCGGGTCAACATCAGAAGAAGAAGAACAAGAAGAACAAGAAGAAGGACAAGGCGCCGGCGGCGCGGAAGACGACGACCGCCGCAAGAACAGAAGAGACCCCCGAAGACCCCGAAGGCGGATCGAGACCCCCAGACGACGGCGGCGACGACGAAGAAGGTAGCCGGACACCTCCCCTCGTGAAAGAGCTAGGTAAAAGAGCAGAAGAGAGGGGAGGAGTCCGGCGAGAAGACCCCCAAGACGGAAGAAGACCCCCGAAGGCGGATCGAGACCCCCAGACGGCGGCGACGACGAAGAAGGTAGCCGGACTCCCCTCGCTCGGTAAAAGAGCTTGGTAAATGGCGGGGGAGTCCGGCGAGAAGACCCCCAAGACGGAAAAGACCCCCGGAGCAGTGCAATAAACTATTTTTTCAAAAGTGTGGGTGTTTTTTTTTACTTTACATTTTACACCTTAGGTGAATGGGTAGGGGTACATCGTACCCCATACTCATTCACATAGGGTGGGGGGCCGGGATCTGGTGGCCCCCTTATTAAAGGGGGTTCCCAGATTCCGATAAGCCCCCGCCCGCAGACCCCGACAACCAACGGCCAGGGTTGTCGGGAAGAGGCCCTTGTCCTCATCAACATGGGGACAAGGTGCTTTGGGGTGGGGGGGCCGCACGGCCCCCCTTTCCCCAGGGCACCCCCCATGTTGAGGGCACGCGGCCTGGTACGGCTCAGGAGGGGGGGGGGGCGCTCGTTCGTCCCCACCCCTTTCCTGGCCTGCCAGGCTGCGTGCTCGGATGAGGGTCTGACATGGATTTGGGGGGAACCCCCACGCCGTTTTTTTCGGCGTGGGGCTTCCCTTTAAATCCATGCCAGCTTGCGGAGCTAGCGCGGCGGCATTTACTGCCTACGCTAGCTACGTAACCTGAAGTTACGTTCGAAATGAACGGACTGCTCCGTGTGTGGGCAAGTCCGTTCATTTTCAAAAGTCCCGCGGACTTTTGGCCGGCGGATTATCCGCTGGACAAGTCCGTGCGTGTGTGGGCAAGTCCACACCCTCGGAAAGTCCAGCGGACCTAGCCGGAAAGTCCAGCGGATTGTCCGCTGGACTTAGGTCCGCCGGCAAAAGTCCGTACGTGTGTACGAGGCATAAGTCCTACCCCACCACTAGGGTCCTACCCCACCACAATGGGGCTCCTATGACCTATGGTTTCGGAGATGCGGAGCTCCTTGCGCAGCCTGTCAGAAGCTACATGCAGAGCGGCCAGTTTAAATACAAGCACACTCTGTTTGCAGCAGACTGAGAGGTTGGGCTCATAGTGCCTCTCCTCACTTGTCAGAGGCACTGAGCTGAATGGACAGCTTGGAGCCTTGGACCAATGGTAAACTACCATTGGCCCAAGCTGTCCAATAAAAATGTTGCAGTGGTGGCACGCCTCTCTGCAGTGTCATAGAAGGGGAATGTGTCTAAAAGACAAATGCTCCCTTCCAGCCCTCTTAACTAGAAGGAAATAACATGGGTTCATGGGTATAAGATTTACCCACAAGCCCATGTTTTTCTCACACAGTTAAGAGGGAGAATGAGAATCTGCTGCTGTTGAAAAGGTACTGTTATAGTTAAGCTAAATCATATATTATTATGCTATGTTATAAGATAATTTATTATTTAGCTACTTGTTTGAAGTTAGAACGTCAAACTTCATGTACAAAAGAGAACAGGGAGGTGGGACTTTAAATGAAGTACGCCGAGGGTCAAGTGTGGTATGGCATTATAATTGACATATCTATAATATATGTAAAGGAGTAGGACATTTGTCTCATTCATATTCGATAAAAAATTGATATACTACACATATAATTGACATATCTATACTATGTCAAGGAGTAGGACATTTGTCTCATAATGCATATTTGATAGAAAATTGATATACTACACGTATAATTAAATACCTGCATGGAGTAAGTTAATAAAAAACTTTATTTCATACAGCAATACATGATAGGTATGAATGGCACATGATACATATGGAAAGGCCTGAAATTGGATCGCACATGATTAGAATATAGTTAGATCCATAATGCATGAACAGAATCCACAATGACGTGGTAGGATGAAGTATGCAATTTGAGCACGACATCAGTTAACTCAATGCGTTTCGTGACTTGATAAAGTTTTTTATTATCTTACTCCATGCAGGTATTATATGTGTAGTATATCAATTTTCTTTCAAATATGCATTGAGACAAATGTTCTACTCCTTGACATATAGTATAGATATGTCAGTTATATGTGTAGTATATACATTTATCGAATATGAATTATGACACAAATGTCCTACTCCTTTACATATATTATAAATATGTCAATTATAATGCCACACAACACTTGACCCTCCACATGCTTCATTTAAAGTCCAGCCTCCCTGTTCTCTTTTGTACATAATAGGGATGGAGGCTGATGACAACGTCATCTCATATAAAGTCCCACAGATTTTATATATATATATATATATATATATATATATATATATATATATATATAGTAATATATATATATATATATATATATATATATATATATCTCTAGTAATCATAATTTTTAATTTTTTTTTGCTACAAATTATTCAGAACCCCCAAACATAATAAATAAATGTATATATATAATCTCTATCCATAATAGTTTGTGTGAGTGTAATATAATATAAATTCAAATTTATAAATTTTTGTGTTTTTAGCAGACACCCTAGGGCAGGGCTCGACAAATCTCAGGCCCCAGGTCGCTGTTGCGACTAGAAATTGTGCCCTGGCGCCTGTGTTTTTGTCAGTGACAGGTGCCTCTGCTACAGGGTGGGCTTTGGGGTCTTGGCCGGGAAAGTGGAGGCCCTCCAGACATAGAGCACTGTCTGGTAGTGGGGATTAAGGATGAGCTTTGGCGTGTTCGCATACGGCACGTGCAGAGCCCGCCAGGATGTCGGCACTGCGCTGCGCTAATCACAGGCAGTGAGGCATTTCCAGATCTCTGCAGCGGCGTTGCCTGTGATTGGCGCTCTGCAGTGCCGACTTCCTGGCGGGCTCTGCACGTGCCGTATGCGAACGCGCCGAAGCTCATCCTTAGTGGGGATGGAGCAGGAAGAGAGCGGCGCAGCAGCCGCTGACATCCTCCCTTCTCCACACTCTGTTGTCAGAGTACAGTGAAACTGTATGGAGAGAGAGAGGAGCTGTCAAAATTAAGGTTGGATGTCGGGGGTGGGCGGGACCCAGCTATCCAACACCAGCCAATGGGATTTGGGCGGGCCGCTATGTGTATGTGGCCCCGCCCCTTTCTTAAACAGCCCAACCATTGGCTGGATATCTGCTGGGTCCCGCCCACCCCGGGTCCTGCCCACCTCCGACATCAGCTCCTCTTGTTCTCGCTCCATACAGTTTCACACACCGCGGCGCTGCAGAGAGCATTCAGTTTCACAGTTACACTATCGGCTGTGAAACCTGCCAATGCCAGTTAGTGCCACCTGCCAATGCCAGTTAATGCCATCTGCCAGTGCAATGCAGTGCCACCTGCCAGTGCCAATTAGTGCCAACCAGTACACCCTGCCAATGGCAGTTAGTGCCACCTGCCAGTGCCAACCATTGCCAGTGCCAATCGGTGCCACCTGCCAGTGCCAATTAGTGCCATACAGTGCCACCTGCCACTGCCAACCAATACCACCTGCCAATGCCAGTTAGTGCCACCTGCCAGTGCCAACCATTGCCACTTGCCAATGCCAGTTATTGATATCTGCCAGTGCCAACCATTGCCAGTGCCAACCTGTGCCACCGTCACTGTTGCCCATCAGTGCCACCTGTCACTGCTGCCCATCAGTGCCACATATCAGTGTCCATCAGTGGCACCTCTGTGCTGCCTATTGGTGCCCATCAGTGCCACCTGTCAGTGCCCATCAGTTTTAACCTCAGTGCCGCCCCATCAGTGCCCATTAGTGCAGCCTATCAGAGCACATCAGTGAAGGAGAAAAATAACTTTTTTTTCAAAATCTTATAACAAACAAAAATAGATTTTTTTTATTTTTTTTTGTTTAAATATTGTTCTTTTTCGCTTGGCATCAGGCATGCGCACTTCTTTTTTCCCGATGCCCCAGACATGCAGTTCTGGGCGCAGGGCAGGGGATTTAAAAAACTGGCTCCTAACTTTTTCAGCTGGCTCCTAGATCCTAAGCAAATTTGTCAAGCCCTGCCCTAGGGAATAAAATGGTGGTCGTTGCAACTCTTTATGTTGCGAGGTATTTGCGCAGCAATTCTTGAAACAGGTTTTATGAATATAAAAAAAAACACTAAAGATAACCTGATTTTTTTTTTTTTGTATAATGAGAAAGATGTTATGCCAAGTAAATAGATACCTCACGCTTTAAAATTGGGCACACATGAAATGGCGCCAAACTTCAGTACCTAAAAATCTCTATAGGCGATGAGCAGACGCTATTATTTTTGTAAATTTAAAGCGGAGTTCCACCCTAAAGTGGAACTTCCGCTTATCGGATTCCTCCCCCCTTCCGGTGCCACAATTGGCACCTTTTCAGGGGGGTGCAGATACCTGTATAATACAGGTATCTGCACCCACTAACGGGACTAGCATCCCCGCCCATATCCGAGGATGCCCGCCCCTATCCAAGAATGCCCCGTTGTGTCTTGGGAAACACAGTTCTCAGGACACAGCGGGGACCAATAGAGAAGCGCAGCGCGACTCGCGCATGCGCAGTAGGGAACCAGGCAGTGAAGACGTTGCGTCTTCACTTCATGATTCCCTGACCGAGGATGGCGGCGGGGCAGCGAGAGACGAGACACCGCTGCCGACACCCCTGGAACAGGTAAGTGTCCATTTATTAAAAGTCAGCAGCTGCAGTATTTGTAGCTGCTGACTTTTTAAAAAAAAAAAAAAAAAAAAACGGGTGGACATCCTCTTTAAGTTTGTCTGAAGCTGCAGTTTAGCTCAGACTAATTATGTCAAAGTTCTGGTTTCTGTACCAGTTCAGCTGGGTTGTGCTAGTTTCCCCTTGGCAGTGGGTGTCGCTGTCACCACCGGTAAGTGTTGGAAATGCAACAGGCTGAATGCAGAAACAGCCCGATGGGAGTGGTCTACCCACTGTGCATTCTGGGTAAGGGTACTTAAGGTACAGGTGCCATTTTTTTGGGGTTCGTTATCCCGACCTCATGGCCCTCCTGGCCTAAGGTGTGTGCTGCATTTTTCTATGTCTCGGGCCGGCTGGCCTGAGGCTTCGCAACTGAAGGGTAAGCCCAGAAGTCCTGGGGCCTACCGATCCAGGGGTGGTCCTGTGCTGTCTTGCCTGCGGGGAGAAGCCAAGCAACTGGAGGATCCAGGGGAGGACTTTTCAGGAGAGGACCGAGGACCAAGGCTGGTATCTCTAGGAGAACCTGGAAACTCAGTTGGAGGACGCATCCCGGGTCACCTACCACACAGTACCACCGGGCTGGCTGAAAGGAACTGGTACTGTGTGACAGTTCTTTAACCACCTCAATACAGTGCATTTCACCCCCTTCCTGCCCAAGCCATTTTTCAGCTTTCAGCGCTGTCACACTTTGAATGACAATTGCGTGGTCATACAACACTGTATCCAGTGTGAAATTTGTTATCATTTTGTCCCCACAAAGAGAGCTTTCTTTTAGTGGTATTTGATCACCTCTCCGGTTTTTATTTTTTGCGCTATAAACAGTGACAAGTTTTAAAAAAAAAAAACAATATTTTTTACCTTTTGCTATACTAAATATCCCCCCCAAAAAATATAAAAAAAAAACATTTTTTTTTTCCTCAGTTTAGGCCTATACGTATTCTTCTACATATTTTTGGTAAAAAAAAAAATCGCAATAAGCGTATATTGATTAGTTTGCACAAAAGTTATAGCGTCTACAAAATAGAGGATAGATTTATAGCATTTTTATTATAATTTTTTTTAAACTAGTAATGGCGGCGATCTGCAATTTTTATTGTGACTGCGATATTGCGGCGGACATATCGGACACTTTTGACACATTTTTGGGACCATTCGCATTTATACAGCGATCCCTGCTATACAAATGCATTGATTACTGTATAAATGTGACTGGCAGGGAAGGGGTTCACACTAGGGGGCGTTGAAGGGGTTAATATGTTCCCTGGGAGTGATTCTAACTGTAGGGGAGGGGATTGACAAGGGGAGGACCGATCTGTGTTTCTCTGTATTGAGATCACAGATCCACGGTCCTGCTGTGTTACTGGGCAATTGCGGGTGCCCGGCGGACTTTGTGGCCGCCGGGCACGCACATCATATATGACGCCCTCCCGCCAGGAGAGCTGCGCCGCCTGGCCGTCAATTGACAGCCGGCGGTAGCTAAGCAGTTCATTTTACAACAAGTTGCTGGTTGTGCATTCCTGTGGCAGAGGATTGCACAACGACTCCGTTAAGTCAACAAGTCTGTGGCAGAGACTTTGACCGAGCATCTCATCGGCTGCTAGGTCAGTGACAGAGGCCTATTCGGTGAGTGCTGGATCCAGTTCTGAAGCGGTTTGTCTGCTGGATCAAGAGATACCTCTAACCCACAATTACAGGGTACCTGAATTCCCCCTTAACCCTCCATCCCTCTCTTGCAAATTGATGTTCTTTTAATAAAGCTTTAAAAAAAGGACTAAGTGTCGCAGCCAATATTCTTTAACCAACTCTTTAACGGGACCCCTATGACGGACACAGTGAAAAGGTGAGGTAACGGTAAGCCCAATAAAAATCAGCAGCTCCTTTGGGGGTCAGTGCTATACGTGGGGGCTCGTCCGGGATTTGCCATTACCACTCGCAACTCAAGGAAACTGTTCACCGGGAAACTTATGCAATAGAGGGTTCTGGACTGTGCCATTTTTTTTCTTCCATAAGGGGTTAATTGCGGGTCCATGCCTGGCGCGTGAGCCGTGGGCGGAGTCAAGAAAGCCCGGGAGTTACGTGACCAGAGGAGCCAGTGGGAGGAGTTCTTCCGTCTACTTGCTGCGTGAGACACCGCGTGTGTGTGTCTAAGCATTCAGCGGGAAGGATCTGTTTGTTGCCGCCATGTTCCGAGTGCCAGGAATGCAATCTGCTATGGGGCCCAGGATTTTCTCTGGAGGTAGCACTATAAGTGTCAGATTGCCTGGAACATTGTTGACAGACACTGGAATTCGCCAGAAACCGCATGGGCGTTTCATACTGTACACGACAGTTGATGTCGAGGCCTTGGATATGCTGTGCAACAGGTGCGAGGGACTGGTCGCAAACCCCCATCCATTTGTCCGATGCCTACAGTGCGGGGAGTACCTGTTTGCAGTAGAGCAACCCACCGTGCCACCTCGTGCCTACTGGATAGATTGGGCCATGGGCATCGCCACTGAGGAGACCGCTACGTTCACTCCTACGGCCAGGCCTACGTTCTCAAAGCCTGCTACACTGAGTGTTCCTGAGGGAGATGGTGCTGTTACTGCCATCGGTGGAACAGTGGACGTCACTACCGTTGTCGCTTCTACCACTACCCACTTTACTACACCTGCCCAAAAGAAGGTGGGATACAAGAACGCCTCCCACAGTCGAGGCCTACCTCAGAGACTGCCTTAACCGGATCCGAAGAAAGAGCACTCCAGAGGAATCCACGTCCGGAATGGGTGAGAAAACTTGGCAAAATGTACATAAAGAGACTGTTTGCAGATGTATACCCGCAGAGGAGTTACGGGACTCTGAAATAGACTCTCTCTCGGATGTATCCGGAGATGATGACCTTTTTGAAACTATGTCCCAGGAGATGCTGTGGGCAAATGCCGATGATGTTGCCTTGGCTTGTAACGTGTCTGACTGGATAGCCATGAACTCGCCATGAACTCGGGGAGTACATCACCTCGTGTGAAAACCCCTGCAACTGTTAGCAAGACTTTGCACAAAGATACCAATTTGTTTGGATCAAAGAAGTTACCCATTTATGCTATGGTGCAAAAATCGCCAACTTCATGTGTGCCCCCTGGATTCGGAAGTGCCAGATCTCTGCAGAGACTCGCCTGATCACAACGGTTATTGAATAAAAAGGGTGGGGGGCACAGAGTATGGGCTGGAATTTCCCTACGTTCGCAAAGAAGTTATGCAGAAGATCGAGGAAAACAGAGAAAGTTGGTACGCTGAAGATGTTTGGGACTATTTAAAAGTGCCAAAGCCTTTCAGAAAGCCAGGTTGTTCTTCAAGTATGGATGACCGGTTTACCGGATGCCTTCTACATTGGAGCTACGGGAGACACATCTATGCAGACAAAGTGATCATCTGCCGGCCAGGCAAAGATGATGTGTATTTCATTACAACCGTGGATGCAGAAGGAGAAGCTGTAACTTTGCCTGATCCCCGCTTTTATTGGTGATCGAGTACAGTGACTGTCAGAATTTATGCCATTTTCCTGAAAGAAAAAAGAAGGGAAAGAGGAACATTTATGCTATAAGAACTGTGGGGAGTATAGCCAGGTAGTGTTAGCTCATAGGGAAAAGCTTTGAGTCAAGATCTACCTGCCACAGTACTTGCATAAAGGATGTGTGTCACAATGTTTTCTGGAAGTTTGCACAACAGAGGTTGAACTTTTGCACTTAGCCATTACAGACAAAGCAGGGGAAAGAAAGTGTAATTTTCACGGAAATGGTGCCTTCTACAGTGTATACTGATTTGTGTGTTCTTGCTCTTTTTGTGTGTTTTGTTTCAGGATTCAACTGGATCTACTATCAAGCTGCTGGAGAGTGGGTGGCCTAGATAGTTGGGTGTTGGGAGTTATGTTGCTGTAATTCTTATATGTGTGAAACTGTTTGTTGTACAATGTGTTGTTACTTTACCCTTTTTTTTTTTTTCCCTTACTATCCAAATTTTGGGATTCAGGTACTCAACTCTCAGGACTGAGGGTCTCTATTTTTTTTCAGACGATGGGGACATCGTCTAATGCGGAGGGGGGAGTACTCGTAGCAAACCTCCAAGGGAGCTGCTTTGTATTATTGGTTCAATACGTTGTTCTGCCTCTCAACCCCAGTGAACTGTCCCAGCCCCTCTAGTACACCTAGCTCAGTGGTAAATAGAATAACCTGATAATACACAACACAGTGCTGCATTTTTAAGTTTACTTTGGAAATTAATAAAATTTAAATTAACACCAGTCAGCCAAAACCGGTATAAGTGTCCAGGTCTTGGTTGAAACAGTTTAACCACTTCCAGACCAGCCTCGTTTTGGATTTTAGGTGTTTAAATGTTTAAAACTGTTTTTTTTTTTGCTAGAAAATGACTTAGAACCCCCAAACATTATATATTGTTTTTTTTCTAACATCCTAGAGAATAAAATGGCGGTCGTTGCAATCCTTTTTTTTTACACCGTATTTGCGCACTGGTCTTACAAGCGCACTTTTTTTGGAAAAAAGTCAATTTTTTGAATAAAAAAATAAGACAACCGTAAAATTAGCCCAATTTTTTTTTGGATTGTGAAAGATAATGTTACGCCGAGTAAATTGATACCCAACATGTCACGCTTCAAAATTGCGGCCGCTCGTGGAATGGCGTCAAACTTTTACCCTCAAAAATCTCCATAAGCGACATTTAAAAAATTCTACAGGTTGCATTTTTTGAGTTACAGAGGAGGTCTATGGCTAGAATTATTGCTCTCGCTCTACCGATCGCGGCGATACATCACATGTGTGGTTTGACTACCGTTTTCATATGCGGGCACTGCTCACGTATGCGTTCGCTTCTGCGCGCGAGCTCGTCGGACGGGGTGTTTTAAAAAAAAAAATTTTATTATTTATTTTACTTAATTGTATTATTTTTTACAGTTTTAAAAAAAAAAAAAAAAAATTGATCACTTTTATTCCTATTACAAGGAATGTAAACATCCCTTGTAATAGAAAAAAGCATGACAGGTCCTCTTAAATATGAGATCTGGGGTCAAAAAGTCCTCAGATCTCATATTTGGACTTCAATGGGAAAAAAAAAAAAATGTAAAAAATGTCATTTAAAAAAATGACATTTGTAAATTTCCCTTTAAGACGTATGGGCGGAAGTGACGTTTTTGACGTCGCTTCCGCCCTCCTATGGTATAGAGATGAGTGGCGGCCATCTTAGCGTCACTCATCTCTATACACAGGCAGGGAACGGACCCGATCGCCTCCGCCGCTGCCGACGGTTCCGGTAAGCGGCGGAAGGCACGGGAGAGCGGCAGGAGGGGGGGGGGCACCTCTCCCGCCGCCGATAACGGTGATCTCGCGGCGAATCCGCCGCGATGACCACCATTAATCGGAAAGGGGACCGCTCACTGTAAAGAGGGATACCTCGGTTGTGGCAGCAGCTGCTGCCGTTACCGAGATATCCCTCTTCAAAAAAATGACGTATATATACAGTGAGCGGTCGTGAAGTGGTTAAAGGAAAACAGTCAGTAACGCTATGCAACCATAAACAAGAAGATAAATGACAATATGCACAGATTCAATAGGCTCCTAAAACAAGCTTTTCATATGTGAGAAATGCTATGAATAAAGGGGAACCCCAGGCTGGCCTATGATGTCTCTATTACACACAATAAGTAATTTCAATACCCGCGGTGTGTCCCCTTTAAGAGTCACAGCAACAATGTTCGATGAGCAAAACTTTGCGTTTTATTAACGGCAATGTAGGAGCTCTGTGTGATCCAGCTAACAGGCGCCTGTGCATGTTAGGTGTAGTGTCTTAGGAAAAGAAATAAAGGTTCTTGGGCATAACCCTCCCACCAAATCCTGTATACAGTCAGCGGTCCTCAGACATGCAATCGATTTGTCTCTCCTGGATGCAGGTGTGTCGCAGTGGCGTTCAGTCTCTGAGCTGCTGCAACGGCCTCTCCTATGACATAACACAGCTGCAGGGCGTCCTTCTCTAGCTTGGTCAATCTGTTCCTCTGGGCTGGAGTTGTAGATGCTGTGCCCCTTGGTAGGCCGCCATCCTCCTCCATAGCAGCTGAGGAGATGCTCACCTCATGGAGTCCAGGAACCAAGAGAACTTCCAGGTCCCCTTCCTGTGACCTTATCCCCTCTCACATCCCCTCACACAAACTTCCTCCTACTCGCAATTCAGCCTGGGATTTGTAGTCCTGTTACACACTTTAGTCAGTCAGGCTGCATTGTGCTGGACTTTCTATTCCACAGTCCTTTGCCGCTCCCTGGTGATTGGCTCAGTCTCTTTCAAAGGGAGTTTACAAACAAGCAGCTCTGAGTGTCTGTGTAAAGAGAGGAGGGGGGGGGTTGAAAAAGCCCAGACATGACAGGCAGCATCTCCTTAACTGAAGCTGGAAAACCTGTGTATATTGCTCTGGCCAACTTGGTGAGATTTGCGGGTTATATTGTGAAACACCCGCTACACACTCTCCCCCCCCCCCCCACACCAAAGGCTGCATCTGATATAGGAATGGCAGTAACCCTCGACTGCAGCCTGCATGCAAGGTGGAAAAGTCCCCTCGGGCCCTAAGTGGCCATGGTCGTGAAGGGAGGTTAATATTGTCTCCCTGTGTTTTTCCAGTAACAAGAGCTGCCATTTTTATTCAAGCTCATCAGAGGGGCCCCTTCGGTAGACCAGCCCTTGATGCAGCTGCAACCGGTCCCACTCTCGGTGTAGGAGACGGGCCTCTTTCGGAGAGTCGGTGAGAAGCATGTGAGGTCGTTGGTTCTCCAGGGCCTTCAATGCCAGGCTGCAGAGGGGATCTTCCAGCTGATCCTTCCGCAAATCCTTCTTGGAAAGTTTTGGCAGGCCTTCATCCCCGACTTGGATGACATTGCAGTAGCATTTGGGGACACCAGCAGCTGAAACTCCAATGTCTTCGGCCCTGGATCCTCCCCAGCTTGGTGTTCTGCTCCTTGACACAAGGCTCATACTCCTTCAGGTGTCAGCCGGGCCCATTCTTCTGGGGGGTCTGTGGAGCAATGAGGCCTTGACAGAGCGTCTGCATCCTTGTTCCTGACCCCTGGTCAATACTTCAGGCTGAAAGTAAAGCCTGAGAGGGCAGCCAACCATCTGTGACCTGTGGCATCCAACTTGGCAGTGGTGAGGATGTAGGTGAGGGGATTATTGTTGGTCTTAATCATGAACTCCGCTCCATATAGATAATCCCTCAGTTTATCCACCACTGCCCACTTCAAGGCCAGAAACTCAAGTTTGTGGGTAGGGTAGTTCTTCTCAGCGGGTGCCAAGCTCTGACATGCATAGGCAACAGGCTGTAGATGGCCGTCGTGTTCTTGATTCCGCACCCCGCCTAACCCATCTCGACTGGCGTCGGCGTGTAGTTCATATGGTTTGGTGGTATCTGCATAGGCCAGAACTGGGGCAGTTGTTGGGCTCCATTTCAGCTGCCTAAAGGCCCTTCTCACATTTGGCAGTCCACTGTTCCTGAATGGTCTCTCTCTGGGTTTTCTGGGCTCTCCAGTTGGTCTGACAGGTCTTTTCGGGTCATCATCTTCCTCCTCACTTGTCAGTAGCTCATTGAGTGGGCGGGCTATCTTAGGGAAATCTTCAACAAATCTTCTGTAATAGGAGCATAATCCCAGAAATGACCTGAGTTCAGTCACATTAGTGGGCTTTGGCCAGGAAGCGACAGCTTCCAGCTTCTGGGGGCCTGTGGCCACTGCGTCTGCAGACACGATGTGACCAAAGTAGTTGACTGAGGGTTGATAAAACTGGCACTTCTCCAGAGACAGCTTCAACCACTCATCATAGTCTTTTCAGGACCTTCTCCAGACGCTCTTCATGTTCCTTCAGGGTTTTTCCAAAGAAGATGATATCATCCAAGTACACCAGCACCTCTATCAAGGTTCATGTCACCCACGGTCTTCTCCATGAGCCTTTGGAAAGTGGCTGGGGCACCAGACAAGCCCTGAGGCATGCGGTTGAACTCTAAGAACCCCACCAGTGTAATAAAGGCAGTTTTCTCCCTATCATCAGGATGCATGGGGATTTGATAGTACCCGCTCTTTAGGTCCAGTACACTGAACCACTTGGCCCCTGACAGGCTCTGCAAAGCGTCTTCTATCCGTGGTGTGGTGTACTGGTCGGAAGTGGTCCCTTTGTTTAACGTTCTATAGTCCATACAAAGCCTCAGTCAACCATTCTTGTGACGTACCACCACTATCGGAGAAGCGTATGGGCTCCAGGACTCTCGAATGATACCGGTTTTCTTCAATTCTGCCAATTGTTCACGCAGGTCTTCAAAGTCCCCTAGAGGAATCCGTCGGACTCTCTCTGAACGGCTTGTCCTCTTGCAGACGGATCCGGTGTTGAGCGCTCTTCGCACACCCCACATCGAATTCACTCTTTGAGAATGCGGCCTGCCATCTCGAAAGCTGAGTCTTAGCTCTTTCTTTCCATTCTGGGGCGAGAGAAGTGTTCTTAGGATAGAACTCCTCTACCAGTATGCCATCCTTTCCTCCCCCCACCAAATCAGACGGTGAGACTGGGGTGGCCGTGTTCACTTGGCCCAACAACATCAGAGCCGGAATCTTCACAGGTGAGGTGGTTGTGTTGCGGACACTGAGACCTTCCCATGACTTCTCTGCAACGCCTTAGTCGGAACCACTTCAGGAATTCTCTTCACCCCCATGTCTTCCTTCTGGATGCTCTCAAGCAAACTACCTCCCCTGGCTGCAGCACTTTCTCACTCCGGTCCAAGCGCCAGCTCTTCCCCCACTCCTTCAGCTGGTGCCTTCTGCTCTTGCACCAGACGCTGATAGGCTTGTCTCAACATGGGGTGCACACTTGTGGTTAGAGTGTTCTGCTCTTGGACAAGAGGTGTCAACAGTCTTCTGACAAGGTCAGTATTAGTCCCGATGATGAGGGAACTTTTACTAACCCCTGGTGGGCAAGGGCAGACCACTGCCAAAGTGTCAAAGTTCCCGGCTTTTTCAGCTACAGAGGGGTCGAAAGTCAGTTTGACTGGTAGATAGCCATCGTAGGGGAAGTTCTGAGTCCCAATGCCCCATATCTCTAGCTCTTCTAACTTCTGTAATGGCAGGTGTTTGAGGTGCCTGTTATAGAAGTCTCTGTACAGAAGAGTCACTTGAGCTCCAGTATCCAGGAGGGCCTTGGTATAGATTCCTTCCACTTGAATGGAGACAACTGGAGAGGGTCCACTAACTTGGCAGGGAATTTGTGGAAAGTGGCAGGCTTGGCCTGTTCAGTAGTTTGTAGCCGTACTCCTTTCTTGCAGAAGTTCTGATCTGGTTTGAGATTCTGTTGGGTCTGGTGTGCACTGACTCTCCGACGCCAGGTAGCATGAGTCAAAGGAAGTGGAGCACTGGGTCTCTCGGTGGCAGCAACGGGAGCCCTCTCCAGGGGTTTGGACTCCTGCTGCGGTCTCTTTGCGTCGTTGGTCTTTCTGGAGCTAGCTAATGTAGATGGGCACCCGGTTGACTCCTTCACTGGGCTTGGGCATTCTCATTGATGTCCAGTTCCTCTGCAGTTGGAACAAACTTCATCATTCCTTTGCCTCTGGCCAGTGGCAGTAGATGGATTCAGGGGCATTCCTGTCTTTGTAACACCCTTACCAGGTGTCTCAGTGACTTTCGCTGCCAACAGAGTCCATTATCTGTGCCATTTGGGACTTCAGGGTGGCTATTTCAGAGTTTTGCTCCACTGTTCCCACAGACCCAACTTCAGCTAGAAGTGTAGAGGCTGGATGAACAGCTACTCGCTTGTCATCGGACATGGCCTCCTCTTCTCTCACTACTTTGATGAGATCAGGGTATTTTAGGGACATAACACCCGCAGAGGTCTTTAGCTGAAGCCAGACTGGGTCGGAGCGTAGGGCCCCCTTTGGGATTTGTTGTATTCTGGCCTGGTCTATGGCAGAAGGTGTCATTCCTTTTTTTAGCACAATCTGGTACAGCATCTTGTTCAGCCGTCTGATGTATTCAGACAGGCGTTCACCTTGGCGTTGGAGGGCATGTTCAAATTGATAGATCAGGTCAGTTGCTTTCTCTGTCCCCCCAAACTCCTCCTGTAACATGGCCAGATAGTCGTAAGCCGTACAGGTTGTGTTACTAAATCTCAGGTTCTTGATAGCCTCAGTAGCGGCTCCCCCCAAACTCTCACTGATGCGTTACTTCTTTTGGGCCTCTGGAATGTCCCACTCTTCTATGGCCTGCATAGACTGTTCCATCCAGACTTCATATTCTTCCTCTTCAGTGGGCACAGACTGTTTTCCTGAGAAAGTCCTCAGCTTCCGGTATCCAGCCTAAGAACACACTGGATTGCCCTTCTGATATTTTGATACAAATTCTCCCATGACTGTGAACAATTCTGGCCCGATCATGGCTAGGGGTGACGGGGGAAGAATGTGTTCCCTAGTTGATTCAGCTTGACTGAAACTTACTGGACATGTATCTGATGCTTTCAGCTGAATTGGACAAAGCTCAGTCTTGTTAGCCAATTGTACACGGGTCCCTCAACTGGTCAGAGACCTCTTGCTTCCACTCTAATAGTGCATAAGTGCGGGAGGTCCCACGGTCTGTTTTGACAGCAATCACCCACGCCTTCCTGTCTGGGGATAGTGTCTTCACAACTTGGCTGATTTGTTCCTCAGCCCAGGCCTTCCCTGTGAGTTTGATCACCACACTCAACTCTGAGCGGGCGCCTTCTTCCTCACACCACTGCATAGCAGAGGCAGGGTCCATCCTGGTGCTTGTAGGGGAGTTCATTGCAGAGCAACGGAAATCCCGGACGAGCCCCCACATGTAGCAAACCCTGAGGGAGCTGCTTGGTATTATTGTTTCAATCCGTTGTTCTGACGTTCAACCCCCAGCAAACTGTCCCAGCCCCTCTGGCACACCTAGCTCAGTGGTAAATAGAATAACCTGATAATACACAACACAGTGCTGTATTTTTAAGTTTACTTTGGAAATTAATAAAGTTCAAATTAACACCAGTCAGCCAAAACCAGTATAAGTATCCAGGTCCTGGTTGAAACAGTTTAAAGGAAAACAGTCAGTAACGCTATGCAACCATAAACAAGAAGATAAATGACAATATGCACAGATTCAAAAGGCTCCTAAAACAAGCTTTTCATATGTGAGAAATGCTATGAATAAAGGGGAACCCCAGGCCGGCCTATAATGTCTCTATAACATACAATAAGTAATTTCAATACCCGCGGTGTGTCCCCTTTAAGAGCCACAGCAACAATGTTCGATGAGCAAAGCTTTGCGTTTATTATCTTCACCGGCAATGTAGGAGCTCTGTGTGATCCAGCTAACAGGCGCCTGTGCACGTTAGGTGTAGTGTCTTGGGAAAAGAAATAAAGGTTCCTGGGCATAGCCCTCCCACCAAATCCTGTATACAGTCAGTGGTCCTCAGACATGCAATCGATAGTCTCTCCTGGATGCAGGTGTGTCACAGAGGCCTTCAGTCTGAGCTGCTACAACGGCCTCTCCTATGACATACCACACAGCTGCAGGGCGTCATTCTCCAGCTTGGTCAATCTGTTCCTCTGGGCTGGAGTTGTAGATGGTGTGCCCCTTGGTAGGCCGCGATCCTTCTCCATACCAGCTGAGGAGGTGCTCCCCTCATGGAGTCCAGGAACCAAGAGAAATTCCAGGTCACCTTCATGTGACCTTATCCCCTCTTACACCAACTTCCTCCTACTCGCAATGCAGCCTGGGATTTGTAGTGTACTTTTACACACGTCAGTCAGGCTGCATTGTGCTGGACTTTCTATTCCACAGTCCTTTGCTGCTCCCTGGTGATTGGCTCAGTCTCTTCCAAAGGGAGTTGACAAACAAGAAGCTCTGAGTGTCTGTGTAAAGAGGAGGGGGGGGGGGGTTGAAAAAGCCCACACATGGCAGGCAGCTTCTTAACTGAAGCTGGAAAACCTGTGTATATTGCTCTGGCCAACTAGGTGAGATTTGCGGGTTATATTGTGAAACACCCGCTACATACAGATTACATGTTTAGAGTAAATGACTTTTCACGATTTCTAAGCTTCAGTACAAAAAGAGGCTAGCCTGGGCCACCAAGTCCTCTGACAAACCACCTAAAGCATGAAGGTTCCCAACCACGTGTGGACTGTAGGGTGGAGGAAAGATTCATGATGTATCCTAATTGTGCAAAATTTTCAGTGCTTGGTGAGGGAGGTTTTACTTAATGGAAAATAGACTTCCTTCTCCCCTCCTGACAGTAATTTAACCACTTTCAGACCGGACCATTTTGCAGCCTTAAAGTGGATGTAAACCACTTTTACATATCTTATGCACTAGCCTGAGACAGGCACAGACCACAGATCCACAGACCAGAGTGAAAATAAATTTATTCTCGAGTGAACAGCAAGAAGAATATAGGGGAGATGTATGTAGTCAGAGCTGGGCAGAGTAGAACATGCAGTGATCTGATGATTGTTATAGTGCAGTGTGTGTGTCTGAGGATACATTGATCACAGGATTTGTTATGTGGGGGAGGGGTGGATTTCTCACTTTTTATAATTACACAGGATATGCCTCTTTTAGGCTAGTGCATGAGATATGTAAATTACCTGTCACTCACAGCAAGGGGGCGTTTTTGACAAAGTTTTTAGCACTTAGGCCCCTTTCACACTGGGGCGTTTTTCATGCGGTGCAGCGCTAAAAATAGCGCCTGTTCACCGCATGAAAAAAATCCGGCCCCTTTAACTCCAGTGTGAAAGCCGGCGGGCTTTCACACTGGAGCGGTGCGCTAGCAGGATGACAAAAAAAGTCCTGCTAGCAGCATCTTTGGAGCGGGATAGGAGCGGTGTGTTCACCGCTCCTATACCGCTCCTTCCCATTGATTACAATGGGAGACCGCGGTAAAACCGCGGCAATACCGCGGTTACCGCGGCTACGGCGGCGCTCTGCGGGGGGTGTTTAACCCTTTTTCGGCCGCTCGCGGGGGGTAAAACCGCACCGCGAGCGGCCGAAAACCGCAGTGAAAACGACGGTAAAGCAGCGCTAAATATAGCGCTGCTTTACCGTCACCGCGGATCACCGCCCCAGTGTGAAAGGGGCCTTAGTCAATATCTTTCTAACTGAACAATAAGAGGATTTCTCAGGGCTGGAGTAAATCTGTGTGGCAAGACTGGGCTCAAATGAAAGGAAATCTTCTTCTCTACATTATGACATCAAAAAAATAATTTTTCGGGACTTTTTACAATTTGGCACTGCACTGGTTTAACTGGTAATTGCGCGGTCATGCAATGTTGTACCCAAACAAAATTTTGTCCATTTCTTCCCACAAATAGAGCTTTCTTTTGATGGTATTTGATTGTGTGCAATTTTTTTTATTTTTTGCGATATAAATTTTCTACTTTTTGTTATAAAGAAAAATCCAAAAAACTCAATTTTAGTCATACATTTAAGCCAAAATGTATTCAGCCACATGTCTTTGGTAAAAAAAAAGTCAATAAGCGTATACTTATTGGTTTGCGCAAAAGTTAGTCTACAATCTAGGGTACATTTTCTGGAATTTACGCAGCTTTTAGTTTGACTGCCTATCACTTCCTGAGGTGATAAAATGGCAGGGCAGTACAACCCCCCCCCCCCCCCCCCCCCCCCCACCCCCCCCCCCCCCAATGACCCCATTTTGGAAAGTAGACACCCTAAGGAAATTAGGCATGTTGAGCCCATTGAATATTTTATTTTTTTTGTCCCAATTGATTGAATAATGACAAAATATAAATTTTTTACAAAAAGTTGTAACCAAATGTTATATTGCTCACACGTGCCATGGTTATATGTGGAATTGCCCCCAAAATACATTTTGCTTCTTCTCCTGAGTACGGGGATACCACATGTTTTGGGAGCCTAGCCACGTAAGGGGCCCCCCGAAAACCAAGCATCACCTTCAGGATTTCTAAGGGCTTAAATTTTTGATTTGACGCCTCACTATTATCACAGTTTCGAAGGCCATAAAATGCCAAGATGGCACCACCCCCCCCCCCCCCCCAAATTACCCCATTTTGGAAAGTAGACACCCCAAGCTATTTGCTGAGAGGCATGGGGAGTATTTTGCAGCTCTCATTTGTTTTTAAAAATTAAAAAAGAAAAGAAAAATCAATTTTTTTCAATTTTCAAAACTTTGACAAGAAGCAAGATCTGCAAAATACTCGCCTTACCTCTCAGCAAATAGCTTGGGGTGTCTCACTTAACAAAATGGGGTCATTTGGGGGGATTTTGTACCATCTGGGCATTCCATGGCCTCCGAAACTGTGATGGGCAGTGAGGAGTGAATTCAAAAATGTACACCCTTCGAAATCCTGAAGGCGGTGCTTGGTTTTTGGGGTCCCGTACGCGGCTAGGCTCCCAAAAAGTCTCACTCATGTGGTATTCCCATACTCGGGAGAAGCAACAGAATGTATTTTGCGGTGTAATTCCACATATGCCCATGGCATGTTTGAGCAATATATCAGCTAGTGACAACTTTGTGTAAAAAAATAAAATAAAATTATTTTTCCTGCAACTTGTCAAAATATAAAATATTCCATGGACTCGACACATGTTTACATATGACACCAGACCGACGCTTGCGGTCGCCTTTGCGCAAGAGCAGGTGCTTCTTTTTTTCTTTTTTTCTTTTTTATTATTTATTTTGCTTTTTTTATTTTTAAACTGTTCCTTTCATTTATATATATTTTTTTTTTTATCATTTTTGTTATCTCAGGGAATGTAAATATCCCCTATGATAGCAATATGTAGTAACAGGTACTCCTTTTTTTTTTATTTCTTTTTTTGAAAAAATTGGGGTCTATTAGACCCTAGATCTCTCCTCTGCCCTCAAAGCATCTGACCACACCAAGATCGGTGTGATAAAATGCTTTCCAAATTTCCCAATGGTGCTGTTTATATCCGGCGAAATCTAAGTCATGAAATACTTGTAGCTTCCGGTTTCTTAGGCCATAGAGATGATTGGAGCCGTTCTGGTCTCTGATCAGCTCTATGGTCAGCTGTCGGAACCACTGGCTGCATTCTCAGGTTCCCTGTTGGGACAGGAGAGCCAGAGAAAACCATGGAAGATGGGGGGGGCATTCCCTCCGACTGCTTGTAAAAGCAGTCTAGAGGCTAATTAGCCACTAGGATTGCTTTTACATGAAATCCGCTGGCTGAAAAGAATGATACCAAGATGATACCTAAACCCGCCGGCATCATTCTGGTATAACCACTGAAAGTCCAGCAACATACCAGTACGTTGCTGGTCCTTGTTTGGCATATATTGTAATTTTTTTTTCATGCAGTCTGTGGGCTGAACGAAAAAGATTGATCGGTGGGTATGCCCACCATTAGAACACCTCCCTTCATCCACCCACTTCTAATGATGGGCATATATGCACCATTTTGTTTTTAACTGTGGTGGTGAAATCACCTCCGACAGCGCTGGAGTCGCGGCTTTATGTATTGTGGGAGCAAACAATGTTGCTGTCAAGATAAATAAATCCACACTGCAACTGAATGGCATACCTGAAAACAAAAAAATGGTTAACAATAACACGCAATAAAACATTGCAGAATAGAATACAGTAAAAAAGAGCACAACAATAGAGAGAGAATAGAGAGAAAGAGAAAAATAAAACGACAATTATTTTTGTTTTTTTTTTATATATATATTACACTTTTTTTTGTAATTGTAACGGTTCTAACATAACTTTTGTAACAGTTCCAGCGGTTTGGGTCTCTCAAAATGCGATGGCATTCTTGAGACCCTGTGAATGTGTGCCTAGTCTGGGCAATGCTGTACCCTACGCTAAAACTCAACTAGTGTATGGTAGCGTTCAAAACATTCACCAATGCAAAGACCAGGATTGCCAGGACAGGATGGACAATAATAACGGGTGTCACGCCTATATCCGCGCTTTCTGCAGACACAACATTTTCTTTGGGGGGGGGGGGCGGCGCGTTGGGTAGGGATACGTGGGAGGGCATAAGGAAAATGCCTCTCATGCAGCCGGCCTACTGCATTTGGTTGGGGAAGGTGAGGTGGAGCACAGACTGGATGCAGAAGGGCTCTGATGACCTCTTCCTGGAATTTAAGTAAGGATCCAGTCAGTCCTGAAGCTCTGTATAGCACATGAGCGTTCAGCAAAGCCAATTGAAATAAACAGACACTTTTTTGTACCAGCGTCTGGCCTTACGGGCAACTAGGTATGGCGCCAACAACTGGTCGTTGAGGTCCACCCCTCCAATATTTTGGTTATATTCGTGGACACAGAGGGGTTTCTCCACAACACCAGTCGTCGTAGTAATTTGAACCGTCGTGTCTGCATGAAGGGAGGAAAGAACGAAAACATTCTTATTAACCATGGAAGCTGAGAACACGAGCATATGGTACATTGGCTCAGTGGACCAATATGAACGCAACGTACCCATTTTAACTATGCCCATGTCAAGGGAAAGGCCCAGAAAGATCTTAAATTCGGAGACCCTAATTGTTCTCCAATCTCTGGCAAGGGAGGACTGGGGAATAGCGGCGATGAATTGACCAGCGTACAAATTGCTTTGGTTCACAATAGATCTATAGAGCTCTTCGGTGAAAAACAGCGAATAAAAATTAAGTGACGTAAAATCAACTGTTTCCACCTGAATGCCGGGTTGGCCAGTGAATGGGGGGAGTACGGGTGCTGCAGAAGTGGTGGGTTCCCATTTTAGGATTGGCGAATGCAGCAGGAAGGGCACTATGGGCACAACGAGCCTATCTTTGTCTTCTTGGTGGCAGCGGGACACTACTTGTGCTTGCCACCTCACCAGCTTGAACTGCACTTATGGGACTCGCCACGTCACCACGTGATACTGCAGTGCTGTATGTACGACCAGGGTGTACTAGGCCGCTGGTGCTTGCCAGTTCACCAGAAGGAATAGCGGCACTAGTACTTCTCTGCTCCATACGCGAGTCCTGCGGTTCTTTCACCTCAATAACAGAAGAAGTTCGGGGTCTGGTACGCCTGACCTTGGCAGGGACCACAACTCCGTCGTCAGAGCTATCTGTCACGGAGCCGCTGTCGTCTACAGGATCGTATTCTGAGCCTGAATCTGACAGATGAGTGACTTCCTCTTCACTATCTGTCATGCTCAGAAACGTGTAGGAAACGTGTAGGCTTCTAAATTTAGTGGTACAGTAGTGAGACTCGCAGGTAAAAAAGCTACTAGGCTGTTAGCGACGGTATCAAAACGCTATATAGTTATGTGTTTTTAGTGTTTTGTAAGCGACAGTGATCGATCGATACTGCACTTGGGTGGGCTGGGCGGAGGGGCTTCATGCAGGTGCTAGCAGGTATCTGGGCTGATTCCCGATAACACTGCATTTTTGGGAACCCTAAACTGCTGGGGACGCTAGTATAGATACTATACCACTAAGGGAGGTGTATGCTGCATGCGTGGATGTTAGCGGTACTGGCACTAACCTGACACTGCCTGGGGCAACGCAGACCCTATCTGACCCTTACTTATATCACCCGCCGGGCGATCAGGGGGTTAAACCTTTATTAGGTAATAAACGGCGGGTGCCCTGAAACTATAAAAAATAAACTGACCGACCAGCGTCACCCGTAACAGTTATACAGTGATCACTGGTGAAAGGGTTAACTAGGGGGCAATCGGGGTTAAAACCCTTAGTAGGTTGTATATGGGGGTCCCTGACGCTATAAAACGATACAGCGAACCTAAATACCTACCATCCTAACTAGCGTCACCTGTGACACTAATACAGTGATCAGAAAAACGATCGCTTAGTGACACTGGTGGCGGGGGTGATCACGGGGTTAAACCTTTATTAGGGGGGGTTCCTAGACCTAAAGGGGGCTAAATCTAACTGCCCTAACAGTTATTGCAGTCACAATGCACCAATGCAGTAAACAGTTAAAAAAAAAAAAACTGCTTTGGTGTCACTGTGACAGGGGGGTGATCTGGGGGGGCTAGGGGGGTGAAATGGGTGCCTAGAGTGTTCTACTGTAAGGCCCCTTTCACACTGGGGCGGTGCGGGGCGGCGACGGTAAAGCAGCGCTATATTTAGCGCTGCTTTACCTTCGTTTTACCCGCGGTATGCGGCCGCTAGCGGGGTGGTTTTAACCCCCGCTAGCGGCCGCAAAAGGGTTAAAAACCTCCGCAAACCGCCGCTGCAGCGGCGGTTTGCGGGCGGTATCCCCGCGGTTTCCCATTGATTTCAATGGGAACGAGCGGTATAGGAGCGGTAAATACACCGCTCCTACACCGCTCCAAAGATGCAGCTAGCAGGACTTTTTTTACCGTCCTGCTAGCGCACCGCTCCAGTGTGAAAGCCCGCCGGCTTTCACACTGGAGTGAATGGGGCCGGTTTTTTCAGGCGGTGTACAGGCTATTTTTAGCGCTGTACCGCCTGAAAACCGCCCCAGTGTGAAAGGGGCCTTAGTGTAGTGTTTTGCAACTCACTTTGGATGTCTTCTCTCCACGGGAGTTGGAACGAAAAGGCTCCACAAGGCTCTATCTACATTAGAGACCAGAGGAAGTGTTTCATTGGCCGGGAGCGATCGCGAGGGGGTGGCCACGAATGAGTGGCCTCCCCCTTATCTCCGATCACTCCCGCAATGATGCCGACTGCCGCAGGCACCGGGGAGGGTGCCCGGTCGGCCCCTCCGCCCGCGGGCAGGTAGGCACGTACAGGTACGCCCATATGCCTGCCCGTGCCATTCTGCCGACGTACATCGTCGTGCGACGGTCGGCAAGTGGTTATCTTTCAAATGTCCTCAAAGCAGTATGAAGGCTTATGGCCTGTACCTCCTCCAAGATTTGTATTCAATACCTGATTATGGTGTCCAGGTGAGATCATCCCCTTCTGCACCTCAAAGCTCTGTGCCTTTTTTTGTTTTCAAAAGTTTTTTGAATGAAAATTTTTGATTGTGGGCTCTCTGAAATAAGGTAATGTGATATGGCTTCAGTGGGATGTTGATTTCCATGTCACCTTCTTGGCCTTTGCGTCTACAGTTTCTGCACCTTGCACTGAGGGAAAAGCATTCTAGTTTGTTGTGTTTTTTGATTTTCGGTTTGGCCACAGTTTCCAGATTTTTTGCAATACTCCTGGGCTCAGTGCTGGTGGAAATAAAATCTGGGCATATTGATGATTTGATTTGCATGACAATCTGATTATCAAAGCCATCATTGTCTCCAAATCTACAACAGCCAGATTGTGCTGCATTCCCAGACTTCCATGTTTTAGGTAGATGGTAATTATCAGAAAGCCTCCCAGGTACCCTATAAGTTCCGGAGTTCTTACACCTGATCCTAAAACTGCTAATACTACAGGTCTGGGCCATCTAGATGCAGCTGGTATTAATGGTATCATTTTGAGGTGGTTCCTTTTTGTTCAATTTCTCACTAGCGCTCTGTAGAGAGACATGCTGTCTAGATGAGAGAAGGGAGAAACTTTCCTAAGAAGTCTACTTTCCTAAGTCTCTCCAGGGCCGGACTGGGAATAAAATCCAGCCCTGGAAAAAATTTCATACCAGCCCCACAGCGTTCTTTTACCAGCGCAAGAGCATAACGTCATTATTTTCTGGTTCATGAAAAAGGGAAAACCATACATTTTAAAGCACATTTGAAGAGTGTATTATATATAGATAAGACAGATATGAAATCACATAGGGCTTTATAGAGAGAGAGAGAGACTGGACAGCACTGTGGGGGGCTGAAAGAACAGGGGTGGAGAGCACTGGGGTGGGGGCTGGAGAGCACCGGGGGTGGAGAGCACTGGGGTGGGGGCTGGAGAGCACCGGGGGTAGAAAGAACCGGGGTGGGAAGCACGGGGGGCTAGAGAGCACTGTGGGGGGTGGAGAGCACTGGGGTGGGAGCTGGAGAGCACCGGGGGCAGAAAGAACAGGGGTGGGGAGCACGGAGGGGCTGGACAGCAATGTGGGGGGGCTGGACAGCACCGGGGGCAGAAAGAACAGGGGTGGGGACACGGGGGGCTGGGGGGGGGTGGAGAGCTGGGGTGGGGGCTGGAGACTGATGGGGAGAGCTAGAGAGCGCCGTGGGGGGTGGGGAGCACGGGGGGGGGGGCTGGAGAGCACTGTGGGGGTAGGAAGCAGGGGGGGGCTGGAGAAGGATGGGGAGAGCTGGAGAGAGGGGGAGGCAGAAAGAACAAGGATTGAGAGAACTGTGGGGGGGGGGGGCTGGAGAGTGTGGTGGGGGAGGAGCAAAAGGAGAAGGGGGGGCAGTAAAAGAATTTGGATAGGAGGAGAAGCAGTGGGGCTGCATATAGAGGAAATGCGCTTTCTATATTCCTCCATGCAGCCGCTGAATGCTTGATTCTCCTTCTCTCCCTCCTCCAAGCATTGAGCGGCTGCATGGAGGAATATAGAAATCTAATCTCCTCCTATATGCCGCCCCCCTGCCAATCCCCCTATCCAGGCACACATTTAGGGCTGTACTCGCAGGCATCTCTCTTCCTGTATAAAAGGTAAAAAAACTGCGCTAATCACATAAAGAAAAGGACTCTAAATATAGCTGCAATAATAATGGGATAAACACAATAATAATATAAAGAAAAAAATTGCGCTCTTAAAGTCCAAATGAAAGTAGGAAGTGTAAAACAGTCCTAAAAACAGCTTCTTTTAATGAAGATAATATCCTTCAATGGAAATATTTTTCAGAAAAAATATTTTTCAGCAATATTGAACCTTGCTTCTATGGATAAGCATGCTTACCAGATATAAGCCAAAAATTTGCATGTGGCTTTAACCTAGCCTGGGTTGATGATCCAAGTTGTTTATAGGAGAAAGCACAGCAAGGATTGTAGTGTAGTAATCGTCTCTTCCAAAATATGGTGCTCACAGGGTATGGTTACACAATACCGAAAAAACTAAAAATATACCATAGCATAATACTGCTACATACGTTACAGGGAGTGTGTCACAAAGAGACTGATTGAATAGATTAAGTGCCAGATTTTAAAAAGACACCCGTGACAACAGGTTAATATAAATGTGCACCACCACCTATTAGAGGGCCTCCTTACCAGATGCCAGAGAAAATAAACACACACAAAAACAGAAGGTCCTTTCCAAAGGATCTCCCAATCAGTTCAAAGCAGTGAAATATATCCGTGTGATCTATAAGAACTTATCTTATGAAGTGCCTCCTTACCAAAAAGGAAAACACAAAACAGCAAGCATGCACTTTCATCGGTTAGGCTGTCTCCTTACCACAGTCCAAGATTGGGGAAGCTTATACTGCGAGCAGAGGAGAGCAAGGAATCCTCCACAGCCTGGAGTATGCCGGTTGTAGACACGGAACTTTTAGCCAGTACCCAGGGGAAAAAGCATACAGACCATGGCGTAATATAGTACTAAAAGTTTTATTAAATAAAAAAGTTTGCACTTACAAACTAGAAGAGTTAAAACAGCAGAGTTTTAAAATCGTAGAGCCGGCCGGCTACAAACACATAGACGCTCCCGTCCTATTTCGCGTGGTGACGTCAGCACGTTAACCCTTAGACGCGTTTCGTTATAGCTAACATTATCAATGAGTTCCTCAATCTGGGACTGTGGTAAGGAGACAGCCTAACCGATGAAAGTGCATGCTTGCTGTTTTGTGTTTTCCTTTTTGGTAAGGAGGCACTTCATAAGATAAGTTCTTATAGATCACACGGATATATTTCACTGCTTTGAACTGATTGGGAGATCCTTTGGAAAGGACCTTCTGTTTTTGTGTGTGTTTATTTTCTCTGGCATCTGGTAAGGAGGCCCTCTAATAGGTGGTGGTGCACATTTATATTAACCTGTTGTCACGGGTGTCTTTTTAAAATCTGGCACTTAATCTATTCAATCAGTCTCTTTGTGACACACTCCCTGTAAAGTATGTAGCAGTATTATGCTATGGTATATTTTTTGTTTTTTCGGTATCGTGTAACCATACCCTGTGAGCACCATATTTTGGAAGAGACGATTACTACACTACAATCCTTGCTGTGCTTTCTCCTATAAACAACTTGGATCATCAACCCAGGCTGGGTTAAAGCCACATGCAAATTTTTGGCTTATATCTGGTAAGCATGCTTATCCATAGGAGCAAGGTTCAATATTGCTGAAAAATATTTTTTCTGAAAAATATTTCCATTGAAGGATATTATCTTCATTAAAAGAAGCTGTTTTTAGGACTGTTTTACACTTCCTACTTTCATTTGGACTTTAAGAGCGCGATTTTTTTCTTTATATCTCTCTTCCTGTGATCACGGAGCTGGCCGGGTCTGTGCTCTGCGGCCGCGCACCGCGCTGTAACACGGTCCCGCCCCCATAGACCGGCTCGTGTGATAGGTGGAACACTGATTCTATCTACTATCACATGAGCCCGGTCTAGGGGGGGCGGGACCGCGTTACAGCGCGGTGTGCGGCCGCAGAGCACAGACCCGGCCAGCGCCGTGATCAAAGGAGCAGGAGAGAGGGGATTCAGGGGAGCAGCGCAGCCGCAAAGCGGCCCCAGGGCAGACAGCCTACCGGGAAGTATCCCGGTAGGCCAGTCCGGCCCTGAGTCTGTCCCTCGACAGGAAGGCCACTCCCAGACTGTACAGGAGTAGTAGCCACAGGAGGTATCCAGGCTATCAACCTCTTGAAAACTGGATGCTTTCTGGCTTCTTTCTGTCTAGCCAAATCTTCTGCTTCAAGAATCAATGGCCCACACTGCTCTGGGTCTGTCTGAGGCAGTCATCTCTACAATGCTGCAAGCTCTTAAGCCTTCTTCCCTTTCCCTGCTATGTCATCACACATGAAAGAGTGCCCTTTGATGTGAAGCTCGTATTTTTAAATCCTAGGACCTTTTTTGGTCACTTCTAACAGAGTTGAGCTTCTGAAGAAGATCCTTACATGAAGTAACGATAAGTTCATCTTTCATAACATGTTACACCCATGTGTTATGAAAAGACCAGCCCCCACTCGGCTGCTGTGACAGCTAGCAGAGGGGATCTTCTCCCCCTGCCAGCTGTCCAAATTTTATTTAAAAAAAACACGGCCGCGTGGGGCTCCACCCGCCTGGTTGCATCACTCATTTACAGTGTTCTGTGAATGTAAAACTACAAGTCCTGACGGCCTTAGAGGCTGTTGGTTTGTAGTTCTCAATTAATTACCATGGCACTGTGAGCGCTGTGGTAGTTCATTGATTCTTCCAGTCAGAGTGTGAGGTACGAACAAGTAAATGCACTGACAGGTCTGAAGGAGTCCTGCATGGCATTAGCGATCTGCTGATCTCTCGTGCAATGCTTTACTGGCTCCTGCAACAAAAAATTATAAATGCACAATTTTTTTTTCCCCTGCAAAAAAAATGTGCAAGTATTCTTTTTGTCAAAATGTGAAATGTATCCTTAAGACCCCTTTCACACCGAGGGCATTTTGCAGTCGCTATAGCGTTAGAAATAGCGCCTGCAATCCGCCCTCAAACTGCTGCTCCATTGTCTGCAGTGTGAAAGCCCGAGGGCTTTCACACTGCAGCGGTGTGCTGGCAGGATGTCAGGAAAAGTCCGGCCAGCAGCTTCTTTGGAGAGGTGTGTTTACCGCTCCTTCACCGCTGCTCCCCATTGAAATCAATGAATTGGGCAGCGCTGCAATACCGCCGGCAAAACGCTGCTATTGCAGGCGGTTTTAACCCTTTCTCGGCCGCTAGCGAGGGGTAAAAGCGCCCCACGGGGGTAAAAGCACCCCGCTAACGGCCGAAATGCGCCCCAAATCCGACGGTAAAACGCAGCTAAAAATAGCGCGACTCGGTGTGAAAGGGGTCTTAGGGTGGTTGTTTTTCAAAAAACAAACATGTCATACTTGTTCTGTGCATTAGTTTTGCATATAATGTATAGCGTCCTAACCTCCGGAAGGCGGTAGAAAAATATTGCTGCACTGTGAAGAATAATACAACACTGTGTCCTCCAATACACTATCCCTTACTTCTCCCAAAACTACCCTTTTTCTGTGGGTGGGGGGGATCCTAAATCGTTACTCCTAAAGCTCAAATATGCAAAAATACTAATCCGCACAAAACAATTTCTTTTGATTAACTTTTCTTTCTTCTTATCAGTGCATGTGTGTTGATTTATTTTTTTAATTATTTATTTTAGTGTCCTGATTCTACCTGCAAACAAGATCTTTTGGCATATCTCCAGCGCATTGCTCTTTACTGCCACCAACTTAATATTTGCAGCAAAGTCAAGGCTGAAGTTCAGAATCTTGGAGGAGAGTTGGTGGTCTCAGGAGTAAGTATCAGTTTTTTGTTACAGCTTTTAATGCATCAGTGATAGGTGCATAGTAATGAAAATTATATTAAAGCTACAAAGTTTTTTAAATAAATTAACAAACATGTCATAATTACCTGCTTTATGTGTGATTTTATACCCTGGCAGAAATTTTAGCATTAACCACTTCAGCCTCGGAAGAATTTACCCCCTTCCTGACTGGGCCATCATATGGCACTGCGTCACATTTAACTGACAATTGTGCAATCGTGCGACACTGTACCAAAACAAAATTAAAGTGTCCTTTCCCCCCCCCCCCCCCCCCCCCCCCCCCCCCCCCCCCCCCCCCCCCCCCCCCCCCCCCCCCCCCCCTCCCCCCCCCCCCCCCCCCCCCCCCCCCCCCCCCCATAACTGGAGCTTTCTTTTGGTGGTATTTGATCACCTCTGTGATTTTTTTATTTTTTTATTTCCTCGGTTTAGGCTGATATGTATTCTAGGTGTCTGTATACGTGTGCTTTGGTAAGTAATCCCTATGAATGAAAGGGGTACAGCAAACAAACACCAGATAAAGGACTCTATATAGACACCAGATTTCCAGTGTAAACAAAATAAATCATCATATAGAAAAAATACAATGACTGTGCAAAAAATATTAAACACTAATAAACACCCAACAGAGCATCTAGTGTCACACCTGTATCTCGGTGTGTGTGTATTAACCCCTATAGATAATGGAACAACTCAACAGTGAAATATAAAACTGTGTTGCAATATACATGCAATTAGTGAATCCCTAGAAATAAAAAATAAAAAATGCAAATTGCAAGTAGTAGACGCCTACCAGGGCACCCAGCACCATACTGGGGACCTGATATATGAATATCCTCAGAGTGTGGATGGAAACAATCCTAGTAAAAGGTTATAATATGGCTAATTCTCTATAAGGCTTGATAACACTTATGAGTGTAAGCACCCTGTTAAACTGGGCGTCCAGTAGGACAAAGATGCAGATTATTCCAACTTTATCATCCACATTATAACAATGCAAAAATAAAAATGCTCAGTATATCAAAAAAAGTCCCATATTGATGAAGTCAAAGAATAACAGTCTCTATAAAAACTCCTAATAGATTCATGTAGAAGTGACTTGTATGACACCACAGAAATTGTGTAGAGACCTCCACCATAAGGCACACTTGTCTTCTTACCAGAACTAGATGGTCCCTTTTTTAGGGGGACCGTTCGCACAGGTGGCTCTCAACCCTGGCCAAGGGTAAACTGTGGAAAACACCCGAAATCCTGAAAACCTGGATAGCTCCTATAGGTTTGCTCCCAATCAAGGATCCTCTCAATACCTCCGCTCAGGGCCAATCGCAGTTTGTAAATGCGTGTTGTTACCAAGGGGAATGAAAGAAAGCTCGCATAGCATAAAATCCAAGGGTAGTTTATTAAATAAAAACAAAGGAAACACTTACAGTGTAACGATCATAAAAGGCATGAAGCGAGCCGGCCGGTCTCGCATAAACAGCCCGTGGTAACGGGATCACGTCGTGCTGCGGTGGCGTCAAGACGCTCCTCCTCCCTACGCGTTTCGTCATCAAAGGACGTCGTCACGGGGCACGGGCTGCGTCCTGACGCACCACTTTATAAACATAAACAAATCAGCCAAGCCTCGATGTGGATCTCAGACTTGGGAATAGCGTCCGCCATCTTTGAAGAGGGAAAAACGTTAAAACCTCATAGGAACTGAGGGAAAGGTTTGGTTTGTTGTTACTACTACAAACATCGTAGTCAAGATAGCCTACGTTATCTATAACTCAGGGACACACTCCAAATCTTCTTATATATTGGGGAAAGAAGAGCAATTTAAAGGATAAGTGTAATATAGTTACTAGAATTGAAATACTTATGCAGTATATTGGTAAACTTCTAAAAAGTCTCCAGTATGGACTTTATTGTATTGTCCTTCTTTGAAAAGGGGAAAAATAAACACTAATTACAAAGCCAACATTTGAATGGAACAAAAATGGAAATGGAGACAAAGGTTGGACATCACAATAGAGTAAAGTGAATATCTCTGCATTGAATACAGAGATATAAAAAACACTAGTTCAAGGGTTTCTCGACAGTTTTGTGGTCTGCAGACGGGGTTGCTTAATAAACCCAACTGTTATTTTATGCGAAAAAACTCCCCAGATGGGCTATTCTGCTATCAGAAATCCACATCGATGTACATGTTGTTATATATGTGTGTCCCTGAGTTATAGATAACGTAGGCTATCTTGACTACGATGTTTGTAGTAGTAACAACAAACCAAACCTTTCCCTCAGTTCCTATGAGGTTTTAACGTTTTTCCCTCTTCAAAGATGGCGGACGCTATTCCCAAGTCCGAGATCCACATCGAGGCTTGGCTGATTTGTTTATGTATATAAAGCGGTGCGTCAGGACGCAGCCCGTGCCCCGTGACGACGTCCTTTGATGACGAAACGCGTAGGGAGGAGGAGCTACGTCTTGACGCCACCGCAGCACGACGTGATCCCGTTACCACGGGCTGTTTATGCGAGACCGGCCGGCTCGCTTCATGCCTTTTATGATCGTTACACTGTAAGTGTTTCCTTTGTTTTTATTTAATAAACCACCCTTGGATTTTATGCTATGCGAGCTTTCTTTCATTCCCCTTGGTAACAACACGCATTTACAAACTGCGATTGGCCCTGAGTGGAGGTATTGAGAGGATCCTTGATTGGGAGCAAACCTATAGGAGCCATCCAGGTTTTCAGGATTTCGGGTGTTTTCCACAGTTTACCCTTCGCACAGGTGGCTCTCAACCCTGGCCAACGGTCCCCCTAAAAAAGGGACCATCTAGTTCTGGTAAGAAGACAAGTGTGCCTTATGGTGGAGGTCTCTACACAATTTCTGTGGTGTCATACAAGTCACTTCTACATGAATCTATTAGGAGTTTTTATAGAGACTGTTACTCTTTGACTTCATCAATATGGGACTTTTTTTGATATACTGAGCATTTTTATTTTTGCATTGTTATAATGTGGATGATAAAGTTGGAATAATCTGCATCTTTGTCCTACTGGACGCCCAGTTTAACAGGGTGCTTACACTCATAAGTGTTATCAAGCCTTATAGAGAATTAGCCATATTATAACCTTTTACTAGGATTGTTTCCATCCACACTCTGAGGATATTCATATATCAGGTCCCCAGTATGGTGCTGGGTGCCCTTGTAGGCGTCTACTACTTGCAATTTGCATTTTTTCTTTTTTCTTTCTAGGGATTCACTAATTGCATGTATATTGCAACACAGTTTTATATTTCACTGTTGAGTTGTTCCATTATCTATAGGGGTTAATACACACACACCGAGATACAGGTGTGACACTAGATGCTCTGTTGGGTGTTTATTAGTGTTTAATATTTTTTGCACAGTCATTGTATTTTTTCTATATGATGATTTATTTTGTTTACACTGGAAATCTGGTGTCTATATAGAGTCCTTTATCTGGTGTTTGTTTGCTGTACCCCTTTCATTCATAGGGACTACTTACCAAAGCACACGTATACAGACATCTGTATGAGCACCAGATTCACGTTTATATTTGTAAAGAACAAGCCATATATTTCACGTGTCACCTTTTGGGTTCCACTGAAATTTTAACCACGGGCTGTTAGCTCAGCCGGGTGTTTATTGTTTTATTTTCACACGGTATACCAACAATAGGCCTTTTCCACACAACACTGAGAAAGGCACTAGCCATATAGGCAATTTTCTCCGTTTATGCACATTCATTTGGTACAGTGCAGTATATACACCACACCTCTGGTGTTATTTTATTTTTTAGCGCAGCTCCTTTTCAAACTTATTCCGATTTATGTAGTATAACATTTTGAGCAGCAGCTTCTTATACCCAGATAGCGCAATTTTCTTCCCACAAACACTGATATGTATTCTAGCGATTGTTACCAAAAAATATGAATAAGCGTATATTGGTTTTGCGCAAAAGTTATAGTGCCTACAAAATAGGTTATTGATTTATGGCATTTTTCTTATTTTTTTTATTAGTAATGGTGGCAATCTGCGATTTTTATCTGGACTGTGACATTGCAGGGGACAGATCAGACACTTTTTATTAAACCATTGACATTTATACAGTGATCAGTGCTATAAATAGCCACTGATTACTATATATATTTCACTGGCAGGGAAGGGGTTAACACTAGGGGGCAATCAAGGGGTTAAATGTGTTCCCTGACTGTTCTAACTGTGGGGGGATGGGGCTGACTCGGGAAGAGACCAATTGGTGTTCCTATATACTATTGAATAGTATACTGAAACTATACTATTCCTATATACTGTCCCCTGCCAGGACGTGGATTTGTGTATACACACAGATCCACGTTCCTGCTCTGTCGCAAGCGATCATGGGTGCCTGGCGGACATCGCGGGCACGCACATCGGATCAGTGACGCACCACCTGCACGCACCCCCCTATACCCCTTAATGCGCCCACTGTACAGCAACGGCGATTCGCGCAGGGTAGCCGTTCTGCCGTCAAATGATTTTGGGAGGAGGAGTGAGCCGAGGGGTGACATCATGGGCCGCGGCCCAGACTCCCGGAAGGGGGAAACAGGATACTTGTGAGACAGGTATCTGCTCCCCCGAAAGGTGCCAAATGTGGCACCTGAGAGCGGTGGTGGGGGGGGGGGGGACAAATCAGTGGAAGTTTTACTTTTGGGTGGAACTCTGCTTTAATGACTTGGCTGTGGAAGCCCAGGACCTAAAGGACAAAGGGTTCTTGGTGTCTGTCATTCCTACAATGCTTACAGCACCCTGTGCTGCCTTGGATTTGAGGAATTTTGACTTGCCTGTAAATTGCATATCTCGGAGTACAGTACATAGACCAACCTCCTGTATGTTCCTGGGTTATTCTGCATTGCTTGCTACAAAACAGGACTCATGGAATGGGGTAGGGTTATTGGGGAGATACCCAGGGGCCATGTCATTAAAATCTTTGCCATTGTCTAATCACCTGAAAATCTATTCATAGACTATTCATAGAAGACTCCTACTGTGTAAAATCATGCGCCCTAAACCTGGAAACAGGCAGAGATGTACTAGTACATTGCGGGCCACCCAGTTAAAAAAAAAAATCTTCAGAGCAAAATATAAAGACCAACATTGCTAAGTTAGTTGCCAGGCCTATCACATGGATATCACTTTAGTCACTGACCCAAACATTGCACATAAAATGAAAAGTAATTTAGATTTTCCTGTAAATTCCATATTTTGGAGTACATTACAGGACACAAGCTAGGTATGAATAGATTTTCAGGTGATTAAACAATGGCAAATATTTTAATGACATGGCCCCTGGGTGTTTCCCCAATAACCTACCCCATTCCATGAGTCCTGTCAGCAGGTCCTGAGCAATGATTCATGGCCGGGACCTGCTGATCGGCTGTGCCCAATCAGAGCCCTGTGTTGACAATCAACACAGGGCTCTGTACTGAGGGAATGATCTTGGTTTCTTATCTATGCAAAGCAGGGATAAGAAACGGACATCTTTAGTAAAAATCCCACATATTACACAAGTTAACACTTGTTAGGCACACACCCCCTTGATTACCTGAGATAACCCTTTCCCAGCCACTGTCGTTAGTTCAGTGACCGTGTATAGTAATATCACTAATCACTGTATTGGTGTCAGTTTCCGCTCAGTGCGGCAGGCAAACTGACACGATCGCAGTCCCATTTATGAGTCGCTGATCACTGCCATTAGTAGTATAAAAAAAAAAATAATAAAAATTCCAATATGAATTGCTCAAAATAATTAAAGGAACACTTTGAAAACACAGATCTCAATGGGGAAAAATATGCTGGATATCTATACTGATATGGACTGGGTAATGTGTTGGGAACGAAAGGATGCTACATCGTTTGATGGAAATGCAAATTATCAACCTACAGAGGGCTGAATTTAAAGACACTCCAAAAATCAAAGTGAAAAAGTGATGCAGCAGGCTAGTCCATTTTGCTGAAATTTCATTTGTGCAACTCAAAATGGTACCCTGTAATTTGGCCACCACATGCTTGTATGCATGCCTGACAACATTGGGGCATGCTCTTAATGAGACGATGGATGGTGTCCTGGGGTATTTCCTCCCAGATCTGAACCAGGGCATTACTGCACTCTTGAACAGACCGGGGTGAAACCTTGCGGTGTAGTAACATAATGTCCCACAGGTGTTCCATTGGATTTAGGTCAGGCGAGCAGGGGGGCCATTCAATGGTATCAATTCCTTCATCCTCCAGGAACTGGCTGCATACTCTCGCCACATGAGGCGGGGCAATAAGAGGGAACCCAGGACCCACTGCATCAGTGGAAGGTCTGACATTGGGTCCAAGGATTTCATCCCGATACCTAATGGCAGTCAGGGTGCCATTGTCTAACCTGTAGAGGTCTGTGCGTCCCTCCATGCATATGCCTTCCCAGACCATCACTGACCCACCACCAAACTGGTCATGCTGAACAATGTTACAGGCAGCATAACATTCTCCATGGCTTCTCCAGACCCTTTCACGTCTGTCACATGTGCTCAGGGTGAACCTGCTCTCATCTTTAAATAGCACAGGGCACCAGTGGTGGACCTGCCAATTCTGGTGTCCAATGGTAAATGCCAATCAAGCTCCACGTTACCGGGCAGTGAGCACAGGGCCCACTAGTGGACATTGGGCCACCCTCATGAAGTCTGTTTCTGCTTGTTTGATCAAAGACATTCACACCAGTGGCTTGCTGGAGGTCATTTTGTAGGGTTCTGGCAGTGCTCACCTTGTTACTCCTTGCACAAAGGAGCATATACTGGTCTAATAATGGGTTAAGGACTTTCTATGACCCTGTCCTTCTCTCCTAGAATACCTGCCTGTCTCCTGGAATCTTCTCCATGCTCTTGAGATTGTGCTGGGAGACGCTGTAAACCTTCTGGCAATGGCATGCATTGATGTGCCATCCAGGAGGAGTTGGACTGTCTGTGCAACCTCTATAAGGTCCAGGTATCGCTCATGCTACCAGTAGTGAAACTGGCCCTAGCCAAATGAAAAACAATCTGGAAAGATGACTATTTTTGGGGTGTCTTTGAATTCAGCCCTCTGTAGGTTGATAATAATTCCATCAAACAATGTGGCATATTTTAGTTCCTAACACATTACCCAGTCCATATCACTATAGATAGCCAGCATGATATTTTTCCCCATTGAGATCTGATGTGTTTTCAGTGTTACTTTAATTTTTTTGAGCAGTGTATATACCATGGGTTGTAGACACTATAGCTTTCATAAAAAACAATCAATATACACTTATTGTGTTTTTGTTTTTACCAGACACGTAGGAGAATACATATTGGCCAAAATTTTATGAAGAAATTAAATGTTTTCCTTTTTTTTATTGGATATGTTTTATACCTGAAAGTAATTTTTTTTTCAAAAAATGTTTTTTTGTTTTATATAATAAAAAAACTAAAAACCCAGTGGTGATCAAATACCACCCAAAAAAGCTATTTGTGTGAAAAATATGATGTAGCTTTTGTACAGCGTTGACTGGACAATTACCAGTTAAAGTAACTCAGTGCTAAATGGCAAAAAATGGCCTGGTCATGAAGGGGGTAAAATCTTCCGCAGCTGAGGTAGTTAATTGTCTATAGTTATGACTGATTTAGATCGGGTCACATTTTGGAGGCCATCAGTATAAAAATTCTTAAGGGTGCCACTTTACACCATACACTGCCTAAAATGCAGCTTACAGTGAAAGTGGAACATTTAAAGAGAAAGTAAACCCTGATGGGTTTTACTTCCTCTTTTTTTCCCCTGCAAAGTAAAAGGATAATGGGCTAGTATGCATCGCATACTAGCCCATTATTTGGCACTTGTCTGCAGACAAAGCCTGCACTATCCCCGCTGGTGGCCACCTTATAGGCTTACCTGTAGGTAAAAGTGACAATAAGAGGTATTCAACCACTTTAATGTGCCATATGACATGTGTTCAGTGCTATTTCCTGTTTTCTTGTAGACATTCTATAAATGCAGCTTGTGATCCAACTATGCAGTTATTTTATTCTCCCTGAAATATTTTAGGTTGACAGTGCCATGTCTCTGATTCAAGCTGCAAAGAATTTGATGAATGCTGTGGTTCAAACCGTTAAGGCATCTTACGTGGCCTCTACAAAGTACCAGAAATCGCAGGGAATGGCATCTTTGAACCTCCCAGCCGTGTCTTGGAAAATGAAAGCCCCAGAGAAGAAGCCCCTTGTAAAGAGAGAGAAGCAAGATGAGACCCAGACCAAAATAAAGCGTGCATCTCAGAAGAAACATGTTAACCCTGTGCAAGCACTTAGTGAATTTAAAGTTATGGAGAGCATATAAGCATATATACATTATTTGTATGTTTTACATTATGCGATTGTAATATTTTGCATTGGTCAGTTTTGTACTAAAATCTGATAAACACACTAGTGTCACAGTAAGGGTATAATTGAATAGTCAATAATAGACAAAATACAATTCAGTTTAAAGTGGTATATAGGACTTGGAAACACCATTCCCTATTGCTTAAAGTACTTTAGCTTTCACTGGCTCTCTATAAGATACATTTTAAACCTACTTGCGAATCATCCTGGATTTAATAGATATTGGGACCATTTATGTAATTGGTGAAAGAGGAAATAAATGCCTGTGACCAAGCTAAAAAAAATAAACCCTGGGATGCTGGATTAATAAATGGTCTTTTTGTTTAATATACTTTACTACATATACATTTTTAGTGATTATTTAAGCATATACTACTTTAAGTGATTTCAAGATTTGTTTAGAGAATGGTTGGCTTTTCCTGTTCCTTTTTTTATTTTATTTTTTAAACTGCCATCTCTTTAAAATTGTGTGCTTAGTTGGCGTATACGATTGTCAGAAATTTCACACAAAAACACATTTTATTTTTGAAGATTGACAAAGGTACTAAATGTGTAGAGATCTTTTTTATAGGTTGTGTTTTAAGGCTACAGCAAGGCATTGGCATTGAAAATTGGTATTAATTCTGTAGCTTGTTCTGATACCACCTCCTCCTATCACATTAGTCACATTACATTTTTTGGTGAGAGCAGATACCTTGGTGATCTGAGCGGAAGTTTGCCCCCTTCTTTGCCTGCAGCCTTCTGGGACATGTCACAGCAGAAGGACTGGCCCAGGTGAGGACAGTGCTATGTAGGTGTCCTTTACAGTTTTTGTAGCTGCTGACTTACATTTTTGTTTTTGAAGTTTTAAAGTTTTGCCATGCACACACATACTGTAAACTTGGAGTACACAGGCTTATTCTAATAGTTTGTATCTCTATACAAGAGTTAAAATCTGAGTTTATCCTTGTTGGCTGGTAGACAGATTGTTAATCCTGCTTTTACTTTTGGTTTGCAAGTTTTGTTGCTATATTTAGAGATGTTTTTATTACATTTTTCTCAAAATTATAATTTCCAAATCCTTGTTGTAATTATTTTTTAATTAGAATTTTAACTCTGATTCTGATATGTCCCTAATATGTAAACCTGTTTCATTTTGTTTTTTTTTTCTTTACTGAAGCACATTGCGTTTTGTTTTCCATTAAGCCATTTTATGTAACTACATTATGTATTATGCTGCATGCATTTCATAATACTTTTAAAAGTGCATACCATTTAATGATATTGCATAGAAAAATCAACATTATTGGCTTACAATAAACATTTTTTTTCAATAATATTGTTTGCGATAGTAGTATTAAAGTCGTTTTTAACCCCCCAAAAAAAACTAAAATTGATGGGATATCATTCTGCCCCCATCTCAATTGAAAAGTGCACAATGCAAGGATGTCCACGGTCTCCGTTGCTCTTTGCCATGGCGATTGGGACAGTGGCTATACCCCTTTGATAAGACATGAACATACAGGGAGTGCGGTGCGGTTCTAATACACACAAGTGCGCGTTATTTGCGGCTGACATGTTGGTCACCTCTCCCATTTATCTCCCTTCCGAATATACTTGGGACCCTACATGAGTTTGGTCAGGTGTCTGGGCTCAGAGTGAACAAGACAAAATCCTCCACCATGAACATCAACATCCCTGAATCGACGTTTTCTCGTTTGCAGGACTCCTTCCCATTTCAATGGATGGATACAGCTCTCCCATATTTGGGAATTAACCTCCCTCCCACATACTCGACATTATGCGCTGTAAATTATCCGGCTTGCTTTCGGCGTTGAGAACTTCTACTTTCTAGCTGGGCCCTATATGGTCTTTTGTGGCTTGGTAGGATACACGCAGTCAAAATGACTCTTCTGCCCAAACTTCTCTATTTAAATCCTTATCAGTGTTGGTCTCTAGGGCAAATTTACTCAGTTTTCAGTCCAAAGTTTATTTGGTGCACGAAGGGCCATAGATTAGCTGTTAACTTTGTTCGCTCCTAGGGCCAAAGGAGGTCTTGGTGTACCCGACTTTTATGCGCATTATAAGGCAGCCCAACTGATGCAACTGACGGTTGTGTACTCTCACCACGAGAGACTGGAATGGGTTCAGATGGTATGTCAGGCTGTTCCCTCCTTCACAATCGATTATATACTATGGCGCTGTTTAAAAGATCGCCCCTTAAGAGCGCCTACCTTATCCCACTCCTTTGCTTTATGGGATTGTTTGTGACCTAATCCATCACTAATTTTCTGCATTCACCCCATTGGCACGTGGACATAGGGGCATTTAAGTGGTGGACAGACAAGGGCTTGTATCGTATAGGTCACTTCTTCACCCATAGAGGCCCCTTCTCCAAATTTGGCTGACAAGAGAACCCCCCCCCCCTTCATTGACTACATAAGAACAATAGTGCACTAGGGATCAGGGCACTAGAGAGGTCATCTCTACAATGTATAAGTCGCTGCTCACCCCACCTCAGAAACAGCCATACATGCTGGCCTGGGAGAGGGACCTCAATTGTGATGAGGACCTGGAAACCTGGTCGGCCAGGCTTCAGGTCGCCTAAAAGGGAATAATCAACATATCTCTGAGGCCAGACTTGAGGTACTAACCAGATGATACTTGGTCCTGACTCGCCTGGCCAAGATGTATGCTACGGAAACTTCGGAATACTTCAGGGTCTGTTGATTGAAGGGTTCGATGTTGCATATATGGTGGGAATGCCCTAGAATTAGGGCATTCTGGAACAGGGTGTTCTCGATGCTTTGCAAGGTGACGGGGCTCTCTATTGATCAGCAGCCAAGCTTGGCCTTGCTCACTGGGAAGAAATGGGGGGCGTGACCGAGCGCAGGTGTTTGTGAGGAGAGTGATGGGAGAGGAGTGATGTGAGCGGCGGCTGTGTTACCTCTTCCTGCTCAAACACCCAATGCTTCCCTGGAGATAGCAAGTGAATTAAGTATTGGCAGATGGAGAGGCCCCCTCATCAGCGCTATTGCCGAAGCATGAGCCTGAGCGCCTGTAGCTAACAGCCCTGTTAATTCCTTATCCCGGTTTACTCTTGACGTACCTCGCTTCGGTGGAGGACATTGGGAGGACTACAGGAGGGCGCAGTGTGCGGGACCAGGTGATCCGGAGGCTTTCCCCTTCTCCTTCCCCCGTGTCAGTGAGAGGACGAAATCCTGCGAGATCTCGAGCGGCGGCGGTACTGTGAGCTACACGCAGTGAGGGGAGAGAGGAGAGGAGGTGCTGTGCAGAGGACCTGAGTGCAACGTGACAGTGAAGTTTGGAACCCCCGCAGCCACCAGGAGAGCTCACACAGAGCAGCAAGACACTATAGTGTTCCCTAGCAGTCGGCAGCAGCTGGAATGGTGAGTGCAACGAGACGCTGAAGGAGAGGAGGCAAATGTGTTTGTGATTTTTCTGACATACTAGCAGTGTACGGGACTTTTTATTGCACACAAACTCCAAAAAACTGTGGGGAATGTTTCTCTGGGACCCCTGAGTAAACAGGCTCAGTACAGGCTCAGTACACACAGGGCGCTGAGAGTGGGAGGAAGGGTCAATTCTGAACCCCTTAATTTCAGCCTTAGAAGTGTTTCTCTCCTTTTTTTTTTTTTTTTTCTCTCCCTCTTTTTTTTTATTATTAGTTGAACAAGCTAAACAAACCAAACAAACTAAGCCTATGCCTATGCCTATGTTCCATCAGTAAAGGCTTCTCCTTGGTTTTTTGCCTCCCTGGAGGGGACTGGGGAGGCTATCACTGAGGGATAATTTTTGCCCTATATTTTTGCTGTGTACGGGGGGATACCTACGGTTAAAAAGTCGTGAGCAGAGATGTCCACTAAAAGAAAAGAGGAACACTCTAGTATGGAGGGTGGAAATTCTCAAACACGCTCAGCGGCAGCAGCCAAACTAGTACGCTATGCACATACACCAGCAAATTCAGCACACTCACCAGGGAGAAGGAACCAACAGCAACAAGGACAGACAAAACCCCCAGTGGAAATGCCATCAGCAGATAGGAGAAGCCAGGGGCGCGATACATCAGCCCCAAAAGCTGCGAACAAAAAGGGCCATGCAGAGGAAAATATGGGGGAAATATCAGCATGTGCACCCGCCTTGGTCCCTACAATAATCCCTATGGTGGCCCCAGGGGGAGTTCCACTGGGGGGGAAGAACCAACTTTAAAAGAAGTATTACTGGCAGTAAACGCATGTAGAGGGTCAGTGAATAAGATGAGTGATCAACTAACCGAATTCAAGAAAGAGCTGAAATCAATAAATCAGGAACTGCAGAGAACTGTTGCAAGGATACTAGCAGCGGAGGAAAGGTTGAGTATGGTGGAAGATGAGGTTAATCCAATGAAACAAGAGATGAAAGCCATGAAAGAACAAATGAGCTGGCAGGCGTCAAAACTTGATGAAATAGAGAACCGGTTACGAAGAAACAACATACGGGTTGTGGGTCTGCCAGAACGTAGTGAGGGCCCTAACCCCATAAATTTCCCGGAGAAATGGTTTAAAGACACATTTGGGGAAAAAACTTTCTCACCACTTTTTTTAATAGAAAGGGCCCATAGAGTCCCAACCAGAGCTGCGCTGAAGGATGGATAACTTAGACAGCTACTTTTAAAGTTGCTCAATTACAATGATAAGGTTGTAGCATTACAAAAAGCTAGAGAAATGGGGGACATTTTTTTCAATGGAGCAAGGGTTTCGTTGTACCCGGATTTCTCTCCAGAATTAAGCAAACGCAGAACAGACTTTAAGATAAACGCAGCTTTTTAAAAAACAAAATTACCTATGCACTACTATACCCAGCACGTCTCCGGATTATGACTCTAGAGGGCCCTATGTTTTTTGATACACCAGGAAAAGCAGCCAAATGGCTGGAAGACAATAAAATGGAACCTTAAGACAGAAAGAGTTGGAAGATGGGGGAGGGGGAGCCGAGGGGAGGAGAGGAATTGTTGAAAATGCTTTACGTATTAATATACTAATGTGAAAGGGGGGGAGGGAGGGGGGGGTGATGTTGCGGGGGGGATTTTTTTTTCTTCCCTCCTTTTTTATTATGCACATCGGATAAAGGAACGAGATTTAGTGTTTGGAAAAAAAAGTAATATGCTCTGAGGAAAATTTCTCTTGGTGGGGGGGTGGAGGGGAAGCATGCTGGGTTAAGATTGGGAAGAGGTACAAAGGGGTGGAAAGTGGAATATATGAATAGTGTGTGTTGTCTATGGGAGGAATGGGTCACAAGAATAGCCCCTATGGGTAGCCTAGATAGGCATAATAGAGAGGGAGGGGGGTGGGTGGGAGGGTCAAGGGTAGATGGATGGGAAAAGTAAGGTTTGTAAGCACAAGTAGCACATTTCAAACACAAAGGAGAAGAGGAGTAAAAAGCAACATTATGGCACTTAGACGAAAATCACAGGATTTAGAAAGTACACTTAAAAATTATGCACTGAAAAATCAGGGGAGAAGATTTCATCCCTATTTTTCAGGGTGTAACAAATATTTTTTATTTTTTTCTATAAATTGTTTGGACCAACTGGTATATATACGGAGGTATTTTTTTATGTATTCCTCCCCCGCAGGCCTCTTCTGGATGTCCCTTTTTGCTTATTATTACTTATGCGGTGTGCCCCTTTCTCTGTTGCTTTTTTCTCCACTTAACTATGCGCCATAAAACATTTAATATAGCCTCTTGGAATGTCCGTGGGATGGGTGACCCAACCAAAAGAGCGGTTATTTTCTCCACACTTGATTTATATGGGGTAGACATAATTTGTTTACAAGAGACTCATTTAATGAGGGAAACCGTAGCAAAATTAACTAACAAGAAATTTCAATACCAGTGCCATTCAACTTTCTCTTCTTACTCGAGAGGGGTGAGCATATTAGTAAAAAAAGGATTATCCTTTGAATGTAGAGAAATCAATATAGATAAAATGGGCCGTTACATCTTTCTGTACTGCTGTATTGAAGATGAACCCTATGTACTTGCAAATATTTACATCCCTCCACCTTTCAAAATGAAGGTTTTGTACAAACTAATGGAGTTTTTATTAGATAAGGAAGACATCCCGGTAACAGTGGTAGGAGACTTCAACGAAGTACTTGATAGAACATTAGACAGATTCCCAGTAAAGGCTGGGAGAGACGGCACAAGGGAGGGACGTTTATCACAATTTTTAGAAGAAGTTGGGTGGTGCGACCTATGGAGAATAGGAAATCCCAGATGTGCGGCAGTACTCTTGTTTTTCGGGCACATATAATACACTGTCCAGAATAGATCTGGTATGGGGTAATAGAGACTTATTGCAATTAGTAGTAAAGATTGTATATTATCCAAGAGGGGTGTCGGACCACTCTCCACTGGTGACTACAATGAATACAAAGAAAAAATGCCCCTTTAAATAATTTGAAAATAAGCCCATTTTGGCTGGAATTGATAGAAAAGCCAGAGGAGGTTAAAAAAAAATTAAGGGAATGTATATCTCTGAATGCGGGGACAGCACCAGTGGGAGTGGTATGGGACACTCTGAAGGCTTTTTTAAGGGGATTATTGATCCAACAAGTGGCCCAAATAAAAAGAAGCTCTAGAGAGTGGGAAAAGAGAGTAATGAAGGAGGTGCTAGAGGCAGAAACACTATATGTAGAGGAACCATCTATTGCTAGGCAAAGAAGCTGGCTTGAGAAATAGAAGAAATACAAAATGCTGGTTACAAAGAAGATGGAGAATAAACCTCTCTTTCAGAGACAAAGCATTTGCAGAGGGAGAGAGTGTGGGCCGTATGCTCGCTCTCTTGACCAAAACCAACTTAACTCCTTCTAATATCTCTGCAATAAGAACAGCTGATGGGGTGATTTCCTCCCAGACTACGACAATCTTGGAGACATTTGAGACTTATTATGAGGATCTTTATAAATCAAAGAGGATAGAGACATCAGAGGTGGCAGAGGCAATGAAGAGCTTCCTAAGGGGAATAGAGACACCGGTATTACAGGAGGAAGATAGAGAAGCTATGGAGGCCCCTATAATTTTGGAGGCGTTACAGTCAGCAGTAAGGGGGATGGCAAATCAAAAATCTCCTGGGCCAGACGGGTTGCCCGTAGAGGTATATAAACAATACGGGGAGATATTGCTCCCAGAACTATTGAAGGTAGTAAATAGTGTAGTAGTAGAAGGGAAACTGCCCACTTCAATGACGGAAGCGATTATAATCGTACTCCAAAAGGAGGGGAAAGATCTACTGGATACAGCATCTTCTAGACCAATATCACTACTATGTTCAGATATTAAGATCATGGCTGAGAAGACGTCTGAGCCCATCACGAGATGCTGACGTGAGACGTCAGTTCTGGGGGAGGAGCCTGACGCCGGCGGCATGATGGACGCCTAGAGACAGCCCGGACGATCCAGCGGAGACAGCGTGGTGTGAGAGCCCACGCTGCCTCGATGAGAAGAACCTGCCGGGCACCCACCGTCCCCATCCCCGCCTGCCGTAAACCCCGATGCTGGGCCCACGCTGGATGGTCAGGCGGAACGAGAAACATGGCACCTGAAGACACAGCGTTCTTGCAAATTTAACCGACCGCTGTCGGCTGCAGAGAGCTTCAGGACGCCGCTACTTGTGGAGAGCTCCAGGTCCATCAGCCCAGCACCCGAATCCCTGCACTGCGGGAACCCCAGAGGTTAACAGCTGCCTCCTGAGCCTCCGTCTCTCTCTCCTCTCCTTTCCGTCACCCCACCAGAAAAGCAGGCAAATAAGGACATCAAGGGGGGCCGTGGCGGGCTCCTCTCAGGTATGGAAATATATATGGAGGAAATGTCTTATTGCCGTGCCATGAAAATCCCTGCCTCAGACCCAAGAGGTTACTGATATAGAGTTTATTTGATGCAAGGCTTTGCTAAAGCAAACAGGGAAAGAAAAGGGATCCCTTTTGGAACATATTTATCTGCAAGTACTCCTGTTTGAAATATGAACGTTTATATCCAAGAAAATTGGAGTGGTGTGGAGTGTGCCTCAGCGTTAATTTAAGTATCTTAACTGAATAAAAGGGTCCCCCATCTTCTCGTTTCCACCCCCATACCCCCCTGAGGTTGGGCTAATCAGTGCAAAGCTTGTCCTGGAAGGGAGAAAACATTTTTTTTTCCTTTTATATCTCTTCTGAGAGTCCTCTGCTGGACGCACTTTCTCTGTCTCAAACAATAACACTCCAATTAGAAGGACTGTCATCATCACTAATGTTTCTTGAAAACTGATCTATCTGTGGAACTTGCCCTGAGACTAAGAAGCTTCAGTTTTTCTCCCTTGTTTTTTGAGGATTGCACAGGGAGAGCTAATTTCTGAGGCTCCCGCCTGTAATCTGCAAAACTTCTCAGATTTTGTTTCAGAGTGGAGAGGGGGAGAGTCCTCCTGTGGGAGGAAACGTATAAGTATTTAAGGTGCAAAGGAGAGGAGAGAATAAGACCAGGGCTCTAAACAAGCCCTTGGAACTGTGGGAGGTACTATACAAGATGAGTGGCTCTCTTTGTCCCCTTACTACTTTCTGCATACTACGTATAGACGGGGAGCTACTGGCTGGGGCCCGGCCTACTGGGACCCAGAGAAATAAAACCAAAAATGAAAGGGAGGTCCCTGAGGGGAACGGAACCAAAGACCCCTAAAGAGAACCCTAACACAAGCACAATACAGAAATATCTCAAAGATATTAGTTTGAAAAGTCCAGAAATAGAAACAGCAGGGTCCAAAAGACAAAAAAAAGGGAAGCAGACCGACGGAAAGCTGAACAAGTAGATCTTTCTAGGATGGAGGGAGACCCGGAAGGAATTCGGGATCTCAGTTTTTCATTGGAGCAAAGAAATCTAGCATGTATCCCAACAAAATCTGAAATGTCAGAAATGTTTTCTAAATTAGAAGGAGTGATAAAATCAGAAATCTCAAATGTTAGGTCTGATCTAGGCCTTATGGTAAACAGTCGAGAAGGTAGAGGATCTGGTGGTTATACAAGCACAAGAAATTCTCGATCTTAAAGCACAAATTAATAAAATGGAAATGAAACACCGAGACATAGAATACCAAATGGAGAATCAGGAAAACCAAAATAGGAGGCAGAATCTGCGGATTAGATCTCTGCCTGAACAACAGGGAGAGGACTTGGTATCGAAAATACAGCTTATATTTAATCCCCTGTTGGGGAGGCCCGAGGGATCGGTTATAAAAATTGATAGGGTACATCGTATCAGGAAACCTTCCGGCCTTACCGAGGAGACCCCCTAGAGATGTTATCATTAAGTTTCACTCTTATGAAGATGAGTTTAAAATTTGGTCAAAGCTGAGAAGCAGTCCCCCCTTGAAACATGACTCTGTTGATCTCCAGGTATTCTCGGATCTTTCGGCAAGAACCCTAGCGCGGAGGCGCCAGATGAAACCCTTATTGGAAGCACTGAGAACTGCGAACATAAAATACAGTTGGGGTTTCCGGCCTCACTAATAGTTATCAAATCAGGAAGGACCGTGCGGTTGAAATTTCTAGATGAGCTCCAGGACTTTTGCTTAGCTCTGGGGATCCCTACCCCCATCATCCCATAATGAGGATGGAGAAGAGCGAGGGAAAAGGAAACTAGGACTTGGGCTGGGAACTCGTTGAAGATCTCCTGGTGGGGAGAGGGGAGGGAGGACGGTGGGTCTGGAAAAACGATGCCTTTTGTGGGTTCCGGTCCATGTTGGAGAAGAGGTGTATTCCAGATCAGGGGAAGGATTGGGGGGACGAGCGGGAGGGGGGGAGGCGGATGGGGCAGAGGGCTGGACGGGTATGGGGGGGGGTCTCGGTGGGTCCTGGTGGGGTCCCCTCCGCCTTCCCCCGATTACTGGGAGGGCGGGGGGAACCCTGAGGGGAGCCGCAGGGTCAGAGCTTCACCCTGGGGTAAGGTGAATTAAGAGCCCTAGAAGGACGCCCCGTGGATCGCACGGGAGCGGCTCGGATAGGATGTCCCTTGGTTTGCATAGGGTCAGAAAGCGACCGGGTTGGGAGGGGGGGTGGTGTGGGGAGGGGCGGGATAGGGGAGGGTAACCTTGCAGAAAGAAGAAAAATGAAGAGAGGCATAAGGGGTCCATTGGCCTATTCCCATCGCAAAAATAGAAAGCGGTGATATAAAACTCCTAACATATAATGTGAAGGGATTAAATTCTCTGGTAAAAAGGTATAAGATATTGAGAGAGCTCCAGAGGCATCAAGCAGATATCGTGTTTTTGCAGGAAACGCACTTAAACCGAGGGGGTAACATTAAATTATTCTCCCGGGACTTCCCAGTATGGTATTACAGCGATTCCCCTACCCTGGGATCAAGGGGGGTGGCAATCGGGTTCTCTAAAAATATTAAATTTACACTGATAGACAGACTTGAGGATCCCGATGGCCGGTACCTTTTTTTGAGTGGTAGGGCAGGGGAGAGCCTGTTTACATTAATTAATGTCTACGGTCCAAACAAAAACCCGATAAGATTCCTGACACATGTTTTGGGGCTGGTGTCAGGGTTCAAGTCGGGCGAGGTGGTCCTGGCGGGGGATTTTAATTTCTGCCTGGACCCCGAATATGACAGCATGTCGCGGGCACGCGGGCCGAGCCTAACTCAATTGAAAAAATTTAAGCACAAAATGTTTCAGAATCAGCTGATAGATGGATGGCGAGTGACGCATGCAAAACTAAGAGATTATACTTTTTTCTCTCCAGTCCATGGTACACACTCCCGTTTGGACTACTTTCTCATAGACCACAGATTATTAGACCGGGTAGTCTCAACTCAGATAGAAATAACGACTTTGTCAGACCATGCCCCGGTTACGATGAGGGTGAGGATCCCGGAACCCCAAAGACAGTCTTTTTTGTGGTGTCTTAATGATCATTTGATCCTTGACACGGAATCAGCCGATTACAGTCAAATGGGAAATTTAATTTTTCTTTTCCAAAAATTACACGGGAGACATATCACCCGCAACACTATGGGAGGCGCATAAGGCCTATATAAAAGGGATCCTCATCTCCATCGGAGTGAGGAAAAAAAAGGAAAAAAAGACAAAGATGCTGGAAATAACAAATGAGATCCAGAGGCTGGAAGGGGAACATAAAAGCATTGGGATTCATAAGCAAGATTTATATCATAGGCTGATAAATAAAAGGGAGGAGCTAAAAACGGTTTTGGAGTCAGAATCTAGGAAGTGGTTTCATAAAATGGCAAAAGAGAAATATCAGTGGGGGAATAGATCCGGAAAACACTTAGCAAGGATGCTTAAAAAGAAAAGAGAAATGAATTACATTGAAAAAATCCAAAATGAGTCTGGAGAAATGGTCAATTCGACCAAAGAAATAGCAAATGTATTCAAGACTTATTATGAAAGAATATACGATGTTAGACAGAAGGGGCAGCAAAATTTGGAAATAGGAGCAGAGGGTAAGGACTTCCTTACGAACAGCGCACTACCGTCTCTTTCAGAAACTGACAGACTTAGCATGGATAGCCCCATTACTGAGGTTGAAATCTATGCCGCACTGCAAGGCTCTCCGAGTGGCAAGAGTCCGGGCCCAGATAGATTCACATTGACATATTTAAAGAAATATAAAGACATTCTGGTTCCAAGATTATGTCAATACTGGAACCATCTGGGAACGGAATGCATAATGGGGGGGAGGCCTTAAGGGCATCAATCGCACTTATTTTGAAAGAAGGCAAAGACGGAACTCTGTGCTCGAGCTATCGTCCAATAGCCTTATTAAACACAGACACTAAGTTATACGCAAAAGTGTTGGCCAATAGATTGAAGGAAAAGCTTGAATTAGTCCACCCGGACCAAGTTGGGTTTGTCACTGGGAGGGAAGGCCGGGATAATGGGGTCCAGACCTTACTGTTGCTCCATGCTGCCAGGAGGGGGAAGGTCCCCAGTCTACTCCTGTCGATAGACGCCGAGAAGGCATTCGACAGGGTAGACTGGGGACATATGATGGGAACTTTAGAAGCAATGGGGATCGGTCCTAGGATGCTACAATGGATCAAAATGTTGTACAACCAGCCACAGGCCTCGGTTAGGGTAAACGGGGTACCCTCCGAGGGTTTCGTTATGAGAAATGGAACGCGCCAGGGGTGCCCTTTGTCACCCTTTATTGTTTGTACTGTCACTAGAGCCCCTTCTGTCATCAGTTCGTAAAAATGATATATCAGGGATCAGGGTGGGAAGAGAGGAACATAATCTCGCTGCCTTCACCGACGATGTTCTCTTTTATATCTCTAATCCCAGGATCACTATCCCAAATTTGCTATCAGTATTAAAAACTTACGGCAGAATCTCAAACCTAAAAATTAACCTCGGCAAGTTAGAAATTTTAAGCATTAACATAAAAAAGGACGAGGTAGACTTATTAGCAAAAGAATTTAATTTCCCCTGGAGAGAAAACATCAGATATTTGGGGATTAGACTGGCGGAAACTACAAAAAAAATATATTTAATAAATTACCTCCCCTTGTTGGATGAGATAAGAATAGAATTACATAAAATGTCCTTACGACCGCTCTCGTGGATCGGCCGCATTAAAAATGACAGTCGCCCCCAAAATGAATTACAAATTTCAGATGCTCCCCATAGCCATTTCCAATGCGTTTTTTAAAACCTTAAAGCAAATTATTTCCAGGTTTATTTGGGCAAATAAGAAGCCGCGTATTGCAGCTAGTATACTCTGCCGTGAGAAAAAGCATGGGGGTCTGGCTATCCCGGACTTTGAAAAATATTTTCGAGCGATTGCACTATCACGGGTGATGGAATGGGTGAGGGGTGGGAAGGATAAAAGATGTATTAGCCTAGAAAACACAGTAAGTAATAGGGATTTAGGACACGACATTTGGAACCCACCTAGTTTTAGGGTATTAGAGAAAAATGCACACGAGATAACGAGAGTTACATTGGATATTTGGGATAGTTTATACAAAAAAAATAAATGTAAATTTAATTCTTCTTTAATACACTTAAAAAATAACACTATGTTTGAACCAGGAAGAAGAGAGGTAGGGGGGAATTGGATCAAGTTAGAGGGGGCACAAGTGAGAGATATAATTAAAAAGGGAAAAATTTGCACATTTCAAGAATTAAGTTTACTCACAGAAATGATGTCAATTGACGTATGGAGGTACGCCCAATTAAAACACTTCGTTGAGAGTCTCCCCCGCCCAATCCGCGGGGAGGATAAGTACACGCCGTTGGAGAAACTCTGTTTACGGGAGACTACGAGGAACAATATTTCTCGAGTCTATAAAATCCTAATAAATGAAGAAGTGATGGACGTGCCCCCATATGTCAAGAAATGGGAAGAAGATTTAGGGACACAGTGTAGTAAAAGTAGGATAGAAAAAATATTTAAAATAATACACAGTTCGGCGTTTCCTATAAAAACGGTGGAAAATAATTTTAAATGTCTTACAAGATGGTACATAACCCCCGACAAGCTGAGTAAGTTCCAAGTTGGGGTGTCCCCCGAGTGCTGGAGAGGTTGTAAATCTAGGGGCACGATGGCTCACATTTGGTGGGACTGCCCGGCGATTAAAAAATTCTGGAAAGGAGTATTGGACTTGATTTTTGAAATAACAAAGGAAGTAATTACAGAGGATCCATGGACGTGTTTGTTCCATGGGACGGGGACCCCATGGAAACAATACAAGGCATCTTTGATCCCGATTCTCTTAAACGAAGCAAAAAATCTAGTTCCGAAGAAATGGCGGGAGGCTTCCGGCCTGACTATCCGGGACTGGATTTTTGGCGTGAACGCGATCCAAAGGGTAGAAAGTTCGGAGGAGATCGAGGGAGAGGTTGAGACAGTCGGGAAAGATAAGTGGGCGGATTGGAACAACTTTAAGGACTCATGGAGATATCTAGTTGAGATTACAGGATAAAATTCCCTTTCACAGTATGTGTTGGGAGGTTCTGTTTAAAAGTGGGAAAGTAGTGCCGGGACCTCTTAGAGTGTTAAGGAAGGGGGGGGGGGGGGGGGTTGGGGAAGATAAAAGTATGTTTAAAGCAAGTTAAAGATGTAATGAGATTTTTTTTTTTGTTTTTTTATTGTTATGTACTTTGAAAATTAATAATAAATAAAGATTTAAAAAAAAAAAAAAAGATCATGGCTAGGGTGATAGCAGCTAGGATGAATAAATATATACAGAAACTTATACACCCGGATCAGTCTGGGTTTATCCCCAATAGAGCAACTAGTACCAATATTAGAAGGGTCTACCTAAACCTGCAGTTGCCAACAGAAAATATGGGAAACAGAGCTATCTTATCGTTAGATGCAACAAAGGCATTTGACAGCCTAGAGTGGGATTATCTCTGGCTGGTTTTGAGAAAATTCGGGTTTGACCCTCCTTTATTAGACTAGTAAAAACACTCTATAATTCCCCACAGGCTAAAATTAAAATCAACAACGAATGTTTCAAGATGTTCCGATTGGAGAGGGGGACGAGACAGGGTTGTCCCCTGTCCCCCCTCCTCTTCACATTGGCAATAGAACCACTGGCGGTATTAATCAGATCCACACAAGACATTCAGGGCTTTCAGAGGAAAGTAGGGGAGGAGAAAACTGCATTATATGCAGATGACATATTACTCTTTCTGGGGGACACTAATAAATCTTTGAAAGAGGCAGTACAGCTAGTGGAACGATATGGACAATTTTCGGGCCTAGTGATAAATTGGGGAGAGTCAGCACTCCTACCCATTGAGCCATTGGACAATATAGATTTAGGTGATATGTCGCAGTTAAAAGTAGTGAAAAAGATGGACTATTTGGGGATAGTGATAACCCGGCACCCAGAGCAGTATATTCGCAACAATTTGGGCCCTTTGTTGGATAAATTTAAAAGAAAATTAGATATATGGGGACGACTGCCACTGTCAGTGGCAGGACGTATCAACCTCATTAAAATGATTTGGATGCCGCAACTGTTATATATACTCCATAATAGCCCAGTATGGATAGGAAAGGAATGGTTTAGAAAAGCTAGAAACCATGTTTAGGGAATTGATATGGAAGAAGGGTAGAGCAAGGATTGGGCTTTCAACATTACAATTGCCAACAAATGAGGGAGAGATGGCTGTTCCGCACCCGCGCAGCTATTTTCTAGATGCTCAGTTACAGAATCTGAGTGGATGCGGTATAAGAGACGGAGAGAATTCCAGCAGCAAAATGATGTTATTGGATGCACCTCATAGTGCCATAATAGGAAATCTTGAGGCAAATTCTTTCTCGGTCAGATGCCCAACACTGGGAATGATTGTGCGGGTGTGGAAAGCGGGTAAAGTAGCAATGGGATATGAGGGGCTGACAGAATATTCCCCCCTTTGGGAAAATAAAAATTTGAAGGAAATCCAGGCCATGGGGAGAATTGGAGAATGGGAGAAGATGGGTATAACTAGGGTAATACAACTATACAAGGCCAACACATTGAAATCTTTTGCAGAATTAAGTAGAGAATACGGGATACCAAACATTTTATTCTACAGGTACTTACAAATAAGACATGCCTTACAAGTTCAATGAGGGGGTTGTGTGAGAGAGAAGGGGTAGATGCCTGTCCCTCTCTCTATGCCTCCTCCGTTTTTTCCCCTGAGAATCGTGCGATCTGCCTATGAGCTTGGTCTACATGTGCTTTACTAGTGCCGTGTGATGGATCTGTGAAAGCCGTGGGATATGGCGACGCTGAATTGTAACTTCAGTTTGAAAAGCCCGCCGAGCGCAACGAGCGAGGAGATCCTGGAGGCGTGATAGGCTGCCTCCCCTGCTCCGTCATCCACGCACGACAGACAGCTGACGGTCAGACGCGGAGAGAGAGAGTGGCCGGCGCCTGCTGATAGGCTGCTATCCCTTCCCCTGTCAGTTATATGCGCCGGGGAGATGAGAGATGAGAAATCCTTGTCGGCATCTGCGAGCAGCGGTATAGAGCAGAAAGAGAGGAGTGAGTGGAGCGCCACAGAGCGGAGACGAAGGGGGGCCAAAGAGTAAAATCTCACGGAGGGACGAGCATTGACATTGAAAAACATTGAGGGAGCTCACAAGGGATTTAAAAGAGCTGTCCGATAGACCCCGGAGGGGTGAAACCGCGGATCAACAATTTTTGATTTTCTTTATACCCTGGTACCCTGAAAGGATCTGACAACAGCCATCTAAGGGGGTGAAAAGTGAGAGCTTCTCCCTGTCTGAGGACGCCTGAGGGTAAGTGATTTTACACTGTCAAGATACCCTGTAAAGTGACCAGTGATCAGTGATCAGCTGCTAGCCAGATTGAAGGACACCTGGAATTTGAAACTAAGAGAGAAGGATAAGCCTAGCTGGGGCAAATCCTAATATTGTAATATTGTACAGGACATTACTCATCTATCTCTAAGTATACTGCCTATTGCCCACTGATTTGTACCCCTACAGTTAATGGTCTAAGGGTGAGAGATACTTTGGACAGAAGGGGAGCCAAATAACACGCGCAAAATCTCCCTCCCCCTCAAAGAACCCCTCTATATTAGGCCATTATCACTGGCTGGCTTGTGGAAGATAATTAACTACAGCCGCGATAATTTGGTCTACTGAAGAGGGCAATTGAGGTTGAGTGGGTTGGTGGAAAATCTGCAGCACACACTACATGAGTCAGCGTGGCAGTATGCCGTCACAACGCACCACCAAAGCAAGCCTAGCGGCAAGTCAAACAGCTGCAAAGCTGGAGAAATTCGCCCATATCCCAGGACAGACCCCCCCTTACAAAACGGGGAGGGATATCGACGACCGCCTATCCAGGTAATGGGTGAGGCAGGTTGGAAAGACATTCTGGAGAACATACAACCCCCAAAGCCAGGGGTACTCCTGCTTTTCCAGAACACATTCTACCCTGTCCAGAATTGATCTAGCTCTGGGGAACGAGGAGGCGACCATAATGGTAAACAATGTAAAGTACTTGCCAAGGGGTCTCTCAGATCATTCACCAGTGATAGTATCCTGGATATAGGGGGAGGGTACTTCCCTAAGGGAGTGGAAAATTAGTCCTTCATGGCTGGAACTCATCAAAGATCCACAGGTAGTATCAGAAGCCCTAGTTGAATACATCAATTTAAATGCCGGCACCGCCCCTCAAGGAGTTGTGTGGGATACGCTTAAAGCTTTCCTTCGAGGGCTATTGATCCAACAGATATCAAGATTAAAAAAAAAAATTTTGGAAAGTGAAGCAAGGGCATCAGAACGAGTTACCCTTCTAGAAAAACAATATATAAAGGATCCGACAACCGAGAAATTAGGGGCCTGGGCAGAAGCACAACGAGTATACCGTCTTATAATGGTGAGAAAAGCAGAGAACAAACATATGTTTTACAAACAAATTGCATTTGGGGAAGGGGAAGGCATAGGCCGAATGCTGTCACACCTAGTAAGAACAAATTCACCACCATCCGTAGTACCAATAATTAACATTACTAAGGATAGGACATCTACGTATACACCTGAGATTGTAAACAGATTTAAAAACTACTATGAGGAACTGTACAGCTCCAACCAGGAGGGAGGAGGGAATTCAATGGACGCCTTTTTTAACGATTTGGCGGTCCCCGGTCTCTCGGAAGAGGATAGGGCCATGCTCGATGGCCCTATAACGCTGAAAGAGATCCAGCAGACTGTGCGGGAAATGGCGGGACAGAAATCACCAGGTCCCGATGGCTTACCAGTTGAGATCTATCGGCACTTCGGGGGGGTATTACTCCCGGAGTTGCTGAAGACTCTCAACTGGTCAGCAACAAAGAAAGAACTCCCTGTGTCTATGACGCAATCTACCATTATAGTGATACCTAAAGAGAACAAGGACCCACTCAGGCCCTCCTCATATAGACCCATCTCCCTGCTTAACATAGATGCTAAAATTCTGGCAAAGGTCTTGGCGAACAGACTTAATGGGGTGATAGAGGGGTTAGTACACCCTGACCAGTCGGGGTTTATACCGGGGAGATCCACGAGTATAAACATCCGACGGGTCCAATTGAATCTCCAAATACCCTCCGATGAAGAGGGGCAGAGAGCTATTCTCTCTTTAGATGCGGCCAAGGCTTTTGACACTATGGAGTGGGGATATTTGTGGAGAGTTCTGAGGGAGTTCCAGATAGGACCAGCATTTATAAACTGGGTTAAAATGCTGTATAAATCACCCGAGGCGAGGGTCAGAATAAACAACGACCACTCTACCAGGTTTCGATTGCTGAGGGGGACGAGGCAGGGGTGCCCGTTGTCGCCCCTCCTCTTCGCCCTCGCGATCGAACCCTTGGCCATTTCTATAAGATCATGTCCAGCGATAAAAGGCTATAGAAGAGGGATTGAGGAGGAAAAGGTGATCCTTTTCGCGGACGACCTCCTACTATTACTTGGGGATGCCCAAGGATCATTAAAAGAAACGATGTCAAAACTGGGAAGCTTCGGGAGCTTCTCGGGCTTGAAGATCAATTGGGGAAAATCTAGCCTTTTACCCATAGACGAGACGGAAATTGCCCTACCCCAGGAAGCTGTACGACTTCAAATAGTCAATCAAATGAAATACCTTGGTGTATACATCACAAAGGATCCCAAAAAATATCTAGCAAATAACTTAATTCCACTCTTGACTAAATTTAAAGAGAAAGTAAAAATCTGGAAGAAACTTCCGCTATCTGCAGCGGGCCGCTGCAATCTAATTAAAAATGATTTTTTTGCCCCAACTCTTATATGTTTTGCACAATTCCCCAGTATGGATTTACAAAAAATGGTTCCATAGGATAGATACCATATTCAGGGAATTGATCTGGAAGGGAGGAGCAGCCCGTATCAGTTTAAAAACATTACAGCTCCCGAATGGGGAAGGTGGAGTCGCACTCCCCCACTCATTTGATTACTTTGTAGCGGCCCAGCTCCAGTATATGGGAAGAAGCGATCAAAGAAAAACTCTACTGGGGAACTTTTTTCAGATGCCGGTAGTGGAGGCCTTAGAGGCAGGGCAGGTAATGCGTGGGGTCTCTACTCTCGAACTAATGGGCAAAATATGGGAGACGGCCAAGGAAACCCTGGGATACAGAGGGTTTACAAAGTATTCACCCCTATGGAACAACGGTAGACTGGGGAAATACAGAAAATAGGGCCAATCAAGGAATGGGAAAGGCGCGGTATAAAATTTCTTCACCAACTCTACCAAAGCGGAAAAATCAAGTCCTTTCAGGAGTTGAGAGAGCAATTCACAATCCCGAGAAACTCCTTTTTTAGATATCTTCAAGTTAGACACGCAATGACATCACAATTCGGAGAAATAGAAATAGAATGGTGCGATATACCGGCATTACAAGACATAATTGAATCGGGATCGACGAAAGGTCTAATATCCAAAACCTATTTAAGCTTAAATAGGAAAAGAAAGGAGAAACAACAGGAACCACCCGCTAGGAGGAAATGGGAAAGAGACGTGGGAGATATAACCCCTACCCAGTGGGAAAGAACCCTTGAGCTTGCCCAGTGCGTTTCCCTGTCCCCGCCCCAGAGGATGTCACATTTGTTTTTATTACATAGGGTGTACTATACGCCGCAAAAACTTTTTCGGTTCGGACGGAGACAGGATGCCACTTGTCCAAGGTGTGGAAGGCTAGAAGGAGACATGATCCACATGTTCTGGAGATGTCCTAAACTATTCCGATACTGGATGGAGGTGGTGGAAATAATTTCCCACGTCTTCGAGACACCTATAGAAGTAGAGCCTATGACGTGTGTATTGGGGTGGCTAGAGGGGAAGGGAAAACCAAAGGGTACTGGCTTGGCAATCCTGAGATGTCTTTTCCAAGCCAGGAAACTTATAGCCCAGAGATGGCAGTCTTCCACCCCTCCATCCAGTGGAGAATGGGAACAGAACATGAGCATGGTGATCCTCAAAGAAAGAACATTATATATTAGGCAGGGCTGTATCAAGAAATTTGATGAGACATGGAAAAAATGGTGCGAGAAAAAAGAAAGTGAATGCATGAGCACATAAAGGAAACAGAGATCTAGGAAAGAGACAAGGGGGACCAGATAGAGAGAAGACAGAATGCATCTTCAAAGAATAATTAAAGGGGGAGACATATTGCTTTCCAACGAACGAATGTATTATTTCAGATCTATACCTACAGATCAGCACTAGAACAATTCCCAGAGATATGGTGGAGAAAAATAGAGGGAAGTGGGAGAAAGACCTAGGCGCTATAACTGAACAATGGGAACAGATATTAGATCAAGGGCCACTGGTGTCACTATCTCCATCACAGAGAATTTCACACTTATTTTTAATACATCGAGTATATTATACTCCAAAGAGGCTTTATATGTATGGGAGGAAATCAGACGATAAATGCCCTAGATGCCAAGATTCGGGAGATCTCATACACATGATGTGGAGGTGCCCGAAGTTGCAGAGTTATTGGAGCACAGTACTGGATACTATTAACACAACCTTTGGGATTGAATTAAAATTAGAAGCAAAGGCTATTAGGATGTATGGAAGGAAGTCATGGTCAAAAAAACATCATGGTAGCAGTACGAAGGTGCCTGTTTTTCAGGCTAGAAAACTGTTGGCACAAAATTGGCAAGCAGCGAAAGCCCCGAATTTGATAGAATGGGTCAACACAATGAACGCGACAATATGGAAGGAAAGAGTTGTATTTATTAGAAGAGGAAATTTTTATAAATTTAAAATACTATGGGAATCTTGGTTGAGGAAAATGGGTTGCCCACCATAAAGGACGCATAGGGAAGTGGTGCTAGCAAAACTGGGTCATAAGTATGAGATGGAAAAGACAAAGGGGGAAGGGAAGGGGAGGAAAAGAAGAGAAAGAGGTGAAAATGAATAAGAGACAATAACTCCCCCCCCCAACGTGTATATAAAAGCAGTGCAAATAAAGGAAATTAGTGCTTGTGCAGGAAAGTGGTGAGGGTGGGAAGGGAGGGTTAGGGCAGGGGTAAAATGGATGGGAATACTAGTGTAAAATATAGCAAGATATGTTGTGTGTACAAATAATGTGTTCTGTTTTGTATTCATGAAAATAATAAAGAAATAAACAGGTAAAAAAAAAAGCTTGGCCTTGCTCAATTTTGTGCCTAATGAGTGGCCGCATCCGTTGAAATGTCTGATTTACTTTATACTGCTGGCAGCTAAGATCACTATTGCGGGAGCATGAAAGACACCCCTAGTATCTTAGGCAATTTAAACAAAAAATATCATGGATTATGATACATGAAAGAATTGCTAGTATTGTCAATGACCGAAGTCCTTTGAACGAACGTGGGAGCCCTGGGCATCATACATTCATGTACCTTTATCGTGACCATAGGTATAGCGCAGACACAGAGCTCCTCTTCACCTAATTTTTCTACGTCTTTGTCCTAGTCGTCCTCTTGTCCCAAAGATCATAAAATAAACAACCCCTTCTTTCCCTCTCTCCTCTGCCTTTCTCCTTTCTGTCTCTTTTCTTTTCTCCTTTACCTCTTTTTCCACAATGCCGAGAAATTCTCTCTCAAAAGGTCAGTTATGAGACTTTCGGTTATATTAGAGGGTGATAGGTAGCGTTAACTGTGATTTAAGACTAATAGAGTTTACCTTCTTGGTTCTGTTCTTGGCTACACTTGTTAAATTATTTTAAGTGTTGTGTCACAATGATTGGCTACGGTGTAAGGAGAGGCACTCCGAAGGGAGAACAGGAAAGAAGGAGGGGAACCCTTTATAGCGAAAAAAGATCTTAAAAGGAAGGAAACTGGGTAAACGAATTAGGAAAGCTAAAATAAAGGACGCAAATATGAGTAGGCCCACGAATAAAACAACAAAAGGGGGGCCCCCCAAAACCCCGAAAGAAAAAAGTTCTGAAAGCACAATTAAACAATATATGACTCAAGGAGCCAGCCCAAAAAACCCAGAAGGGTCAAGACAGAACCATTCCAAAATTGAACGGAAAAAAGGGGCAGAAAAAATATTAGAGGAGACTCTGGACCCGGATCTCATCACAGAAAGTGAAACAGACGAAAGCAAGACTGAAGACCCTAATGAGGTAGAACATCTACCAACAAAAGGTGAGATGGCGGCGATGCTACTACAACTTGAAAACGCAAAACGGGAAGGGGGAGGGCTTAAAGGATGGGTTTAAGTATATAAGGAAAACAGGGAGTACGGAATCATTGGATGTGTTATCTGTTTAATAGGGATGAGCCGAACACCCCCGGGTTCGGTTTGAACCAGAACCTTCGAACGGACCGAAAGTTTGCGCAAATTTTCGAACCCTATACGTTATAATGGACGCGAACGTTCGAAATCAAAAGTGCTAATTACAACGGCCAATATGCATGTTAATGTAATAAAACAGGTTTGGGGACCCGGGTCCTGCCCCAGGGGACATATATCAATGCAAAAAGAACTTTTAAAAACTAAAGTTTTTTCGGGAGCAGTCATTTTAATGATGCATAAAGTGAAAAAAAAAAAGTGAAATTTTCCTTTAAATATGGTACCTGGGGGGTGTCTAAAGTATGCCTGTGAAGTGGCATGTGTTTCCCGTGTTTAGAACTGTCCTTGCACAAAATTACATTTGTAAAGGAAAAAAAAAAGCCATTTTAAACCACTTTAATGTCATGTCTTGTCCTGGCCGCCATATGGCTGAAAATCCTTGAGAAAAATGGCATGGCTACCCCATCAACCCCCCCCCCCCCCCCAGCCCCTTTGGGTCTTGTATGAATATTAAGGGGGACCCCGCACCCAAAATAAAACCCTATACCTACAACCCTATATACTCTGAACAGCAGTATATAGGTGGTGCAAACAAGACACGGACTGTAGGTTTGTTCTTAAGTAGAATCTGAACAGGTACATTATGAAGTGTAGCTCCATCCCAAAAAAATCTATTTTTAAGCTTTTTGGAGAACATAGGGAGGGGTTATCACCGCTGTAACATTTGCTGTCTTTGCACATCTGTTCAGAACATGTCACCTCACTTTCCGTCCCAATGACAAATGTTTTTGGAAAAGTGGGGTTTTAATTGAAACAAGGATTGCTGATAAAGTATCAGTAGAGAGGAGATACCTTTTTCCCAAATTAAATCTAACAGGATAGAATTTCCCTTCCTAGGGGTAGATTTCCTCTCACTTCCTGTTTTCTCTTTCCGTTTGCAAGTAGGAGTCGTTTGTAAGTTGGATGTTTGAAAGTAGGGGCCTGGCGTATATACTCTGCAGAAATTTGCCCTATTAGATGTTGGTGTAGCCACAAGACTGGTGGGCACAGGAATGGGACCTGCTGTGAGTTAATAGATCAAGATTTGTACTTGCATGCACCTGTTGAACCGGGCAGAAAAATTGGGCCTTTGGTGGTGGTGGTGGTGGACGACGGTGTTGCCACAAGACTGTAAGCCCTCACAGTTACTCTTGGTGGGCGCAGGAATGGGCACTGCTGTGAGTTATTAGATCAAGATTTGTAATTGCATGCACCTGTTGAACAGGGCAGAAAAATTGGGCCTTTGGTGGTGGTGGTGGTGGTGGACGGTGTTGCCACAAGACTGTAAGCTCTCACAGTTACTCTTGGTGGGCGCAGGAATGGGCCCTGCTGTGAACTATTAGATCAAGATTTGTAATTACACGCCCCTGTTAAACAGGGGCTGAAAAATTGTGCCTTAGACATTGGTGCTGGTGCCACAACACTGCAACCCCTCACAGATACTGTACTCCTAGCACAGCAATGAGACCTGTTGCAAAGCATTGCCTAAAAATTGTAATTACACGCCCCAATAGGGGCTGAAAAATTGTGCCTTAGGCACTGGTGCTGGTGCCACAACACTGCAACCCCTCACAGATACTGTACTTGGAGCACAGCAGTCACACGTGTTGCAAAGCATTTTTTTAAAAAATTGTAATTACACGCCCCTGTTAAACAGGGGCTGAAAAATTGTGCCTTAGGCACTGGTGCTGGTGCCACAACACTGCAACCCCTCACACATACTGTACTTGGAGCACAGCAGTCACACGTGTTGCGAAGCATTTTTTTTAAAAAAATGTAATTAAAAAATTGTAATTACACGCCCCTGTTAAACAGGGGCTGAAAAATTGTGCCTTAGGCACTGGTGCTGGTGCCACAACACTGCAACCCCTCACAGATACTGTACTTGGAGCACAGCAGTCACACGTGTTGCGAAGCATTTTAAAAAAAAATTGTAAGTACACGCCCCTGTTATACAGGGGCTGAAAAATTGTGCCTTAGGCACTGGTGTGGTGGCATGGATCATTGAGGAGGAGGAAGAGGATAGTCAGTGAACATAACAGGACAGTCACTCAGCATCAGCATAGGCAGTCTTGAAGGGATGTGACATTATAAATTATTCCGTTATATCCGCTTCAGGTGCCTGGTAGCTGGTGGTGATCCAAGACTGATTCATTTTGATGAAGGTCAGTCGATCAACCGAGTCGGTGGACAGGCGCACCCTATGATCGGTGACAAATCCTCCAGCAGCACTGAATGTGCGTTTGGAAAGAACGCTGGAGGCAGGACAGGCCAGTAGCTCAATTGCATACTGTGCAAGCTCTGGCCAGTGATCCATCCTCAGGACCCAGTAAGCCAGAGGATTTTCGGTGGGAAAGGTGTCCAAGTCTGACCTTGCCCCAAGGTATTCCTGCACCATGTATATCAGACGCTGGCGATGGTTGCTGGAACCGATCATACCTTGGGGCTGTGGACTAAAAAATTGTCTGAACGCATCGGTCAGACGTCCACCTTCCCCACCGCTCCTTCTGCTACTGACCGAAGCCTCAGCAACTCGTCGCCCAGGACCAGGAGTTTGTAACCTCCCAGTTTCTGGGAATGCGTTGCACAGACCTTTCTGCAAGGCCTCCCTGAGATGTCTCATCCTCTGCTCCCTCTGCGACGGCAAGATAAGGTCCGCAACCTTACCCTTGTACCGTGGATCAAGGAGAGTGGCCAGCCAGTAATGGTCCCTCTCCTTGATCCGAAGAACACGAGGATCCTTCCGCATTTGCAGGATCAGGGAGGCCATGCAGCGTAGGTTAGCTGAGGCATTCGGTCCGGAGTCTTCTGGGTCACTGAGGATGACATGATCGCCAGCCACCTCCTCCCAGCCACGTACAAGTCCACTGGTTTGTTGGGACTGTACATCATCCCTAAAAGACTGCTGCTGCTGCTGATGCTGAGTGCCAGGCTCCACCTCCATGCTCACACAATCCTCCTCCTCCTCCTCCTCCTCATCCTCATCCTGTGTGATGGGTGGGACAGAAGGAACACTGTCCGGATAAAGGGGGCCTTGAGAGGCAAGGAAGTCCTCCTCTTCCTGCCTCTGTTCTGCCTCAAGTGCCCTGTCCATTATCCCACGCAGCGTATGCTCCAACAGGTGGACAAGAGGTACAGTGTCACTGATGCATGCACTGTCACTGCTCACCATCCTCGTGGCCTCCTCAAATGGTGAGAGGACAGTGCATGCATCCCTGATCATGCTCCACTGACGTGGGGGAAAAAAACCAAGCTCCCCTGACCCTGTCCTGGTGCCGTAGTCGCAAAGGTACTCATTGATGGCCATCTGCTGCGTGTGCAGTCGCTGCAGCATGGCCAACGTTGAGTTCCACCTGGTGGGCATGTCACATATTAGGCGGTTCTTGGGCAGGTTCAGCTCCTTTTGCAGCTCAATCAGCCGGGCACTGGCATTATAAGATCGGCGGAAATGCACACAGACTTTCCTGGCCTGCCTCAGGACATCCTGTAAGCCTGGGAACCTGCCCAAGAACCGCTGCACCACCAGGTTGAGGACGTGAGCCATACAGGGCACATGGGTGAGCTGCCCCTGTCGCAGGGCGGAGAGGAGGTTGGTGCCAGGCTCCACCTCCATGCTCACACAATCCTCCTCCTCCTCATCCTCTTCCTGTGTGATGGGTGGGACAGAAGGAACACTGTCCGGATAAAGGGGGCCTTGAGAGGCAAGGAAGTCCTCCTCTTCCTGCCTCAAGTGCCCTGTCCATTATCCCATGCAGCGTATGCTCCAACAGGTGGACAAGAGGTACAGTGTCACTGATGCATGCACTGTCACTGCTCACCATCCTCGTGGCCTCCTCAAATGGTGAGAGGACAGTGCATGCATCCCTGATCGTGCTCCACTGACGTGGGGAAAAAAAACCAAGCTCCCCTGACCCTGTCCTGGTGCCGTAGTCGCAAAGGTACTCATTGATGGCCCTCTGCTGCGTGTGCAGTCGCTGCAGCATGGCCAACGTTGAGTTCCACCTGGTGGGCATGTCACATATTAGGCGGTTCTTGGGCAGGTTCAGCTCCTTTTGCAGCTCAGTCAGCCGGGCACTGGCATTATAAGATCGGCGGAAATGCACACAGACTTTCCTGGCCTGCCTCAGGACATCCTGTAAGCCTGGGAACCTGCCCAAGAACCGCTGCACCACCAGGTTGAGGACGTGAGCCATACAGGGCACATGGGTGAGCTGCCCCTGTCGCAGGGCGGAGAGGAGGTTGGTGCCATTGTCAGAAACGACCATTCCTGGCTTAAGCTGACGTGGCGTCAACCACCTCTCGGCCTGCCCCTGCAGAGCTGCCAGAACCTCTGGCCCAGTGTGGCTCCTGTCCCCCAAACACACCAGCGCAAGCACGGCATGGCATCTTTTTGCCTGCGTACTTGCGTAGCCCCTTGTACGCCTACGGAGCACCGCTGGTTCCGAGGACAGAGCACTGGAGGAAGAAGAAGAGGAGGGGGTGGAGGAGAGAGGTGTGTCACAACCAGTAGCAGTAGTAGCGTTTTGGAGGCGTGGTGGCGGAACAACCTCCAACACTACTGCACCTTGTCCTGCATCCCTCCCAGCTGCCAATAGAGTGACCCAATGGGCCGTGAAAGAAAGGTAACGTCCCTGTCCATGCCTGCTGGACCATGAGTCAGCGGTAATATGCACCTTACCGCTGACCGCCCTGTCCAGCGAGGCATGGACATTGCCTTCCACATGCCGGTAGAGAGACGGAATCGCCTTCCGTGAGAAAAAGTGGCGTTTGGGAACCTGCCACTGAGGAACCGCACATTGAACAAACTCACGGAAGGGGGCCGAGTCTACCAACTGAAAAGGCAGCAGTTGAAGTGCTAGCAATTTAGCCAAGCTAGCATTCAACCGCTGGGCATGTGGATGGCTGGGAGTGTACTTCTTTCGACGGTCCAGCAGCTGGGGCAGGGAAATTTGCCTGCTACAATCGGACGTCGGTGTACTGCAAGTACTTGGTTGTGACACACCTAATTCTACACCTTCAGTCCTCTCACAGCAGCTTTCAGAGAGGACTGAAGATGTAGTGGGGATGGAGATCCCAGCTGATGAGGAGCAAGGAGAGGTCCGCTTAGTTCTTTGGTGTGGGTCTTTTATGTGTGCCTGCCAACGAGCTGCATGGCAGGTCGACATATGTCTGGTCATGCTTGTGGTGCCCAAGCGGCTGATGTTTTGGCCACGCGAGATACGCTTGAGACAAATATTGCAAATAGCAGTGGTGCGATCTGATGCACTCGTCTCAAAAAAGGCCCACACCAAAGAACTTTTCTGATAACGTGCAGAGGCAGCGCCCTGCACAGGCGGAGCTCTGCGGTGTTGTACAGTTGCTGTGCTGGCCTCTAGCTGGCCTCCAGGGGGCATCCTGCCTCGTTGGACATGTGACGCCGCATCGTCCTCCTCCTCGTCCTCCTCCTCGTCCTCCTCCTCGTCCTCCTCCTCGTCCTCCTCCTCGTCCTCCTCCTCGTCCTCCTCCTCGTCCTCTCTCCCTCCAGGCACCCACGTGGCGTCAGTGACCTCATCATCCCCTCCCTCTTCACCACTAGAGCAAACCTGGCAGTAAGCTGCAGCTGGTGGAACAGTACTGCCAGATTGCTGTCCTTCAGCATCCCCTCTCTCTGCGCGCACACTACTGACTTCCTCAAGCTGGGTATCATCATCCGAGCCTTCGAATCGTTGGGCATCCTCCTGGAGCATGTACCCAACACTGTGCTCAAAGAGTTCGGGGGACTCCTCAGGAGGACATGGTGGGTCTAGGGAAGGGGTGGCTGATGATGCCATTGAGTACGCGTTGGCAGCTGCTCTGCCAGTACCCTGAGCCTGGGTGAGAGAGGATGAGGAGGATGAGGAGAGCTTGGTCATCCATTCTACCAAGCCTTCAGCATGATGCGGCTCCACATGTCCAGCTGCCGAAAACAAAGACGCGCGTGTCCCATGGCCACGTGCTGATGACGATGCACGTCCACGGCCACGTCCACTAGAAACAGAGCCTGCCTGCCCTGTGTTCTTGCCTCTGCACGCTCTGCCTCCCCTTGGCAGTCTTCCAGCCATTGTAGTCGGTAGTCCTATGGGTGCTTCTGCAAAGAAAATATAGGAGCTCTGTGTGATGCCACTAACACACTAGAAGTCCTGTGGGTGCTGCTGAGAAGAAAATATAGGAGCTCTGTGTGATGCCACTAACACACTAGAAGTCCTATGGGTGCTTCTGCAAAGAAAATATAGGAGCTCTGTGTGATGCCACTAACACACTAGAAGTCCTGTGGGTGCTGCTGAGAAGAAAATATAGGAGCTCTGTGTGATGGGACTAACACACTAGAAGTCCTATAGGTGCTTCTGGGAAGAAAATATAGGAGCTCTGTGTGATGGGACTAACACACTACAAGTCATATGGGTGCTTCTGGGAAGAAAATATAGCTCTGTGTGATGGGACTAACACACTACAAGTCCTATAGGTGCTTCTGGGAAGAAAATATAGGAACTCTGTGTGATGGGACTAACACACTACAAGTCCTATGGGTGCTTCTGCAAAGAAAATATAGGAACTCTGTGTGATGGGACTAACACACTACAAGTCCTATAGGTGCTTCTGGGAAGAAAATATAGGAACTCTGTGTGATGGGACTAACACACAACAAGTCCTGTGGGTGCTGCTGAGAAGAAAATATAGGAGCTCTGTGTGATGGGACTAACACACTACAAGTCCTATATGTGCTTCTGGGAAGAAAATATAGGAACTCTGTGTGATGGGACTAACACACTACAAGTCCTATGGGTGCTTCTGGGAAGAAAATATAGGAGCTCTGTGTGATGGGACTAACACACTACAAGTCCTATAGGTGCTTCTGGGAAGAAAATATAGGAGCTCTGTGTGATGGGACTAACACACTACAAGTCCTATGGGTGCTTCTGGGAAGAAAATATAGGAACTCTGTGTGATGGGACTAACACACTACAAGTCCTGTGGGTGCTGCTGAGAAGAAAATATAGGAGCTCTGTGTGATGGGACTAACACACTACAAGTCCTATAGGTGCTTCTGGGAAGAAAATATAGGAACTCTGTGTGATGGGACTAACACACTACAAGTCCTGTGGGTGCTGCTGAGAACAAAATATAGGAGCTCTGTGTGATGGGACTAACACACTACAAGTCCTATGGGTGCTTCTGCAAAGAAAATATAGGAACTCTGTGTGATGGGACTAACACACTACAAGTCCTATAGGTGCTTCTGGGAAGAAAATATAGGAACTCTGTGTGATGGGACTAACACACTACAAGTCCTACGGGTGCTTCTGGGAAGAAAATATAGGAGCTCTGTGTGATGGGACTAACACAATACAAGTCCTATAGGTGCTTCTGGGAAGAAAATATAGGAGCCTTTTGTGATGGGACTAACACACTACAAGTCCTATGGGTGCTTCTGGGAAGAAAATATAGGAACTCTGTGTGATGGGACTAACACACTACAAGTCCTATGGGTGCTTCTGGGAAGAAAATATAGGAACTCTGTGTGATGGGACTAACACACTACAAGTCCTATGGGTGCTTCTGGGAAGAAAATATAGGAGCTCTGTGTGATGGGACTAACACACTACAAGTCCTATAGGTGCTTCTGGGAAGAAAATACAGGAGCACTGTGTGATGGGACTAACACACTACAAGTCCTATGGGTGCTTCTGGGAAGAAAATATAGAAACTCTGTGTGATGGGACTAACACACTACAAGTCCTGTGGGTGCTGCTGAGAAGAAAATACAGGAGCTCTGTGTGATGGGACTAACACACTACAAGTCCTATAGGTGCTTCTGGGAAGAAAATATAGGAACTCTGTGTGATGGGACTAACACACTACAAGTCCTATAGGTGCTTCTGGGAAGAAAATATAGGAACTCTGTGTGATGGGACTAACACACTACAAGTCCTGTGGGTGCTGCTGAGAAGAAAATATAGGAGCTCTGTGTGATGGGACTAACACACTACAAGTCCTATAGGTGCTTCTGGGAAGAAAATATAGGAACTCTGTGTGATGGGACTAACACACTACAAGTCCTATGGGTGCTTCTGCAAAGAAAATATAGGAACTCTGTGTGATGGGACTAACACACTACAAGTCCTATAGGTGCTTCTGGGAAGAAAATATAGGAACTCTGTGTGATGGGACTAACACACTACAAGTCCTGTGGGTGCTGCTGAGAAGAAAATATAGGAGCTCTGTGTGATGGGACTAACACACTACAAGTCCTATAGGTGCTTCTGGGAAGAAAATATAGGAACTCTGTGTGATGGGACTAACACACTACAAGTCCTATGGGTGCTTCTGCAAAGAAAATATAGGAACTCTGTGTGATGGGACTAACACACTACAAGTCCTATAGGTGCTTCTGGGAAGAAAATATAGGAACTCTGTGTGATGGGACTAACACACTACAAGTCCTGTGGGTGCTGCTGAGAAGAAAATATAGGAGCTCTGTGTGATGGGACTAACACACTACAAGTCCTATGGGTGCTTCTGGGTAGAAAATATAGCTCTGTGTGATGGGACTAACACACTACAAGTCCTATGGGTGCTTCTGGGAAGAAAATATAGGAACTCTGTGTGATGGGACTAACACACTACAAGTCCTGTGGGTGCTGCTGAGAAGAAAATATAGGAGCTCTGTGTGATGGGACTAACACACTACAAGTCCTATAGGTGCTTCTGGGAAGAAAATATAGGAGCTCTGTGTGATGGGACTAACACACTACAAGTCCTATAGGTGCTTCTGGGAAGAAAATATAGGAGCTCTGTGTGATGGGACTAACACACTACAAGTCCTATGGGTGCTTCTGGTAAGAAAATATAGGAACTCTGTGTGATGGGACTAACACACTACAAGTCTTATAGGTGCTTCTGGGAAGAAAATATAGGAACTCTGTGTGATGGGACTAACACACTACAAGTCTTATAGGTGCTTCTGGGAAGAAAATATAGGAACTCTGTGTGATGGGACTAACACACTACAAGTCCTGTGGGTGCTGCTGAGAAGAAAATATAGGAGCTCTGTGTGATGGGACTAACACACTACAAGTCCTATAGGTGCTTCTGGGAAGAAAATATAGGAACTCTGTGTGATGGGACTAACACACTACAAGTCCTATGGGTGCTTCTGGGAAGAAAATATAGGAGCTCTGTGTGATGGGACTAACACACTACAAGTCCTGTGGGTGCTGCTGAGAAGAAAATATAGGAGCTCTGTGTGATGGGACTAACCCACTACAAGTCCTATAGGTGCTTCTGGGAAGAAAATATAGGAACTCTGTGTGATGGGACTAACACACTACAAGTCCTATGGGTGCTTCTGGGAAGAAAATATAGGAGCTCTGTGTGATGGGACTAACACACTACAAGTCCTATAGGTGCTTCTGGGAAGAAAATATAGGAGCTCTGTGTGATGGGACTAACACACTACAAGTCCTATGGGTGCTTCTGGGAAGAAAATATAGCTCTGTGTGATGGGACTAACACACTACAAGTCCTATAGGTGCTTCTGGGAAGAAAATATAGGAACTCTGTGTGATGGGACTAACACACTACAAGTCCTATGGGTGCTTCTGCAAAGAAAATATAGGAACTCTGTGTGATGGGACTAACACACTACAAGTCCTATAGGTGCTTCTGGGAAGACAATATAGGAGCTCTGTGTGATGGGACTAACACACTACAAGTCCTATGGGTGCTTCTGGGAAGAAAATATAGCTCTGTGTGATGGGACTAACACACTACAAGTCCTATGGGTGCTTCTGGGAAGAAAATATAGGAACTCTGTGTGATGGGACTAACACACTACAAGTCCTATGGGTGCTTCTGGGAAGAAAATATAGGAGCTCTGTGTGATGGGACTAACACACTACAAGTCCTATGGGTGCTTCTGGGAAGAAAATATAGCTCTGTGTGATGGGACTAACACACTACAAGTCCTATAGGTGCTTCTGGGAAGAAAATATAGGAACTCTGTGTGATGGGACTAACACACTACAAGTCCTATGGGTGCTTCTGGGAAGAAAATATAGGAGCTCTGTGTGATGGGACTAACACACTACAAGTCCTATAGGTGCTTCTGGGAAGAAAATATAGGAGCTCTGTGTGATGGGACTAACACACTACAAGTCCTATGGGTGCTTCTGGGAAGAAAATATAGCTCTGTGTGATGGGACTAACACACTACATGTCCTATGGGTGCTTCTGGGAAGAAAATATAGGAGCTCTGTGTGATGGGACTAACACACTACAAGTCCTATGGGTGCTTCTGGGAAGAAAATATAGGAGCTCTGTGTGATGGGACTAACACACTACAAGTCCTATAGGCGCTTCTGGGAAGAAAATATAGCTCTGTGTGATGGGACTAACACACTACAAGTCCTATAGGTGCTTCTGGGAAGAAAATATAGGAGCTCTGTGTGATGGGACTAACACACTACAAGTCCTATGCGTGCTTCTGGGAAGAAAATATAGCTCTGTGTTATGCCACTAACACAGTACAAGTCCTATGGGTGCTTCTGGGAAGAAAATATAGGAACTCTGTGTGATGGGACTAACACACTACAAGTCCTATGGGTGCTTCTGCAAAGAAAATATAGGAACTCTGTGTGATGGGACTAACACACTACAAGTCCTATGGGCGCTTCTGGGAAGAAAATATAGGAGCTCTGTTTGCTGCCACTAACACACTACAAGTCCTGTGGGTGCTTTTGGGGTGCAGTGCTGTACTAACAGCACTGCGGTTGGTACTACTGAAATACTGTACTAACAGTAAGACACGCACCAGACTAATCCCCAGCAGCAGCTAAAAACACACTAACCAGCAGCAGCAATGGGCGATCAATGACAGGTAGCAATGGTTTAGCAAATAAATAGCCAATGGTTTAGCAAAGTAGAGCAAATCTTTCTATAGGAATCTAGCAAAGAGTGACACAGAATCAGCCTGATCTCTCCTAAAGCCGGAACTCATGTGACCGGCGCCGACGGCGTGGCGGCCTTTTAAATGAGGGGGCGTGTACTAAAGCCCCTGAGCTGTAATTGGCTACAGGCGTCCTGCCTGTAGCCAATTATGGCTCTCCGAGTTTCCGGCGCTGTGATTGGCCAAGCATGCGGGGTCACAGTGCATGCTTGGCCAATCATCAGCCAGCAATGCACTGCGCCGGCCGCAATGCATTGCGGGGCCGCTCGCATCACACGAATGTGATGCGAGCGGCCAAAATAGTTCTGGGCTCGCCGAGCGAGCGAACACCCGGTGCTCGATGCGAACATGGGTTCGCATCGAGCACCGGGCCCATCCCTACTGTTTAATATGTCGAAACGAAAAAAGAATATAATAAATAATAAAAATATAAATATATAAAAAAAAAAAAAGGGACAGTAGATAAAACACTGCTACAATGATGTGAATACGCGAGGAGACAGTTATGATCAGGAAGTTGATTGGAAGTCTCCCAAAATTTTTGCTGAAGTGGCAAAAAAAAAACAGGACAGACCGTACTATTTACCTCGCACTAAGCGTTGAAATCTGCCCCAAAGGCTGAACACAGCAGATACAACAAGATGGCCGATAAAAAAAAAAACATAGCACATGGTAGCAATCAACAAAGGCCAGACTACAGCAAGATGGAGTTTTTTTCCCGCCGAAACTAAAACAACAGCTAAACTACAATAGCTTACATTCACTAGAAAACAGCACATGGTTTCACACACAAAGGAATGATGTCTGCCCCTTCCTCTATAGGATGACCCAGCACAACTTAAGACAAAATACACTTCTTGTCACCCCCTAAAGTTACTCACTGTGGCATCAACTTCCATAACAAGCCATTGAGACATACAGTGATGTTTGTTCAGCACATCAGAGATCCATTCAGCTACCCATACATTGCAGGTTACAACTAAAGCCACATTTCTACTGACAAACTACATAATATGCAGTTCCAGTTAAACACCACATATAGCTCATACACTTACACACATACACTTACACACATACACACACACACACACACACACACACACACACACATACACACTCACACGCATACACACGATCAAACTTCCAGCATTATCTCAAAAAGACAAAAAGTGTGTTCTTTTGTGAAGCAAGACCTTCCCAGCACATCAGACCATGGACCCATTCTCTTCCCCTGCTGATCCGATGTCTAAAGAGGCCATGTTCACTCCTATTTGGCTCACCATCGCTGTTAGCGAAATTCGGCTGTCCGCAGAGCAAACAGCCAATTTTTCCTGTTTCTAATATAAATACCCATTTCCGTCTTAATGATATAATGCCTTACCTTAGCCCCCTCATTCAAACCTCAACAACCAAGCATTGCATACATCACCACCCCAGCCTAACGTCTTCCCAGCCAGGTCACATTAAAACAGCCATCACAAGTAAATATTCTTACAGCCTCATCTCAGTCAGCAATCCTCCCTTTTCTGAGCTGAGCGAACTCCTTTATTTCAAAATCCCTTCAAGGCCACACCCTCAAGGGTTTGCCTTTGACAGCTAAACCCCTCCCACAAAGGATGTGGCCTCATCTCATTCACACAGGATGTGAATGACCATATAAAGACATACAAATTCAATACAATGGTGTTACAATACAGGGACAATTGTTTTCCTTCAAAAGAACCAATCACAGAATACATTCAAATAGACTAAGCAGTGATGTCAAAACCGTCTAGCTGCTTTCAATGACAACGAACGATATAAAACTATGGCTCCGTGGGCCACAATATTTATATCGATATGCTAAAGTTCCAACATGTACACAGAGATGTTCGCTTGAAGTTATTAATGCAGTCACCGGGAAATGGCCAGTCTCCCGGTGAGGCAAAAAAGAACTTCCTTAAACCAGCAAACACGTCTGTAGTGTCCACAGGAAGATTTCCGTAGCCAATGGTCTTCCGCCAACGTCTTTATTTGCGAATACGCTCACATGAGCGCATTACAGCAAAACCGACACTGGGGGGCATCTGACAACATACATTAATAAAATTTTCCATGACAGTGAGTGCTGTGTGAGTATAGCACAGCACACAATAAACCACCTCAGCCTGTATCTGCCCTAAGGGCCTGTTGTCATCTAAGGCAGCCAGACAGCCATTTGCAGGAGTTAGCGTGTGTGTGTGCTGTGTGAGTATAGCACAGCACACAATAAACCACCTCAGCCTGTATCTGCCCTAAGGGCCTGTTGTCATCTAAGGCAGCCAGACAGCCATTTGCAGGAGTTAGCGTGTGTGTGTGCTGTGTGAGTATAGCACAGCACACAATAAACCACCTCAGCCTGTATCTGCCCTAAGTCCCTGTTGTCATCTAAGGCAGCCAGACAGCCATTTGCAGGAGTTAGTGTGTGTGTGTGCTGTGTGAGTATAGCACAGCACACAATAAACCACCTCAGCCTGTATCTGCCCTAAGGCCCTGTTGTCATCTAAGGCAGCCAGACAGCCATTTGCAGGAGTTAGCGTGTGTGTGTGCTGTGTGAGTATAGCACAGCACACTATAAACCACCTCTGCCTGTATCTGCCCTAAGGCCCTGTTGTCATCTAAGGCAGCCAGACAGCCATTTGCAGGAGTTAGCGTGTGTGTGTGCTGTGTGAGTATAGCACAGCACACAAAACCACCTCAGCCTGTATCTGCCCTAAGGGCCTGTTGTCATCTAAGGCAGCCAGACAGCCATTTGCAGGAGTTAGCGTGTGTGTGTGCTGTGTGAGTATAGCACAGCACACAATAAACCACCTCAGCCTGTATCTGCCCTAAGGGCCTGTTGTCATCTAAGGCAGCCAGACAGCCATTTGCAGGAGTTAGCGTGTGTGTGTGCTGTGTGAGTATAGCACAGCACACAATAAACCACCTCAGCCTGTATCTGCCCTAAGTCCCTGTTGTCATCTAAGGCAGCCAGACAGCCATTTGCAGGAGTTAGTGTGTGTGTGTGCTGTGTGAGTATAGCACAGCACACAATAAACCACCTCAGCCTGTATCTGCCCTAAGGCCCTGTTGTCATCTAAGGCAGCCAGACAGCCATTTGCAGGAGTTAGCGTGTGTGTGTGCTGTGTGAGTATAGCACAGCACACTATAAACCACCTCTGCCTGTATCTGCCCTAAGGCCCTGTTGTCATCTAAGGCAGCCAGACAGCCATTTGCAGGAGTTAGCGTGTGTGTGTGCTGTGTGAGTATAGCACAGCACACTATAAACCACCTCAGCCTGTATCTGCCCTAAGGCCCTGTTGTCATCTAAGGCAGCCAGACAGCCATCTGCTGTATTTAGCGTGTGTGTGTGCTGTGTGAGTATAGCACAGCACACAAAACCACCTCAGCCTGTATCTGCCCTAAGACCTTGTTGTCATCTAAGGCAGCCAGACAGCCATCTGCAGGAGTTAGCGTGTGTGTGTGCTGTGTGAGTATAGCCTCAGCCTCTATCTGCCCTAAGGCCCTGTTGTCATCTAAGACAGCCAGCTGCAGGAGTTAGTGTGTGTGCTGTGTGACTCCAGCACAATATACACTACCCACTACAATGCCTGGAAGACCGACAAGGTGAGGCGGACAGTCCTGAGGCAAGAAAACAGGGCAAGCAGGCTCTGTGTCTAGAGACAACAGTGCTGGTCATGGACGTGGTGCATCGTCATCAGCACGTGGCCATGGGACACGCTTGTCCTTCTTTTCGGCAGCTGGACATGTTGAGCCGCATCATGCCGAAGGCTTGGTAGAGTGAATGACCAAGCCCTCCTCATCCTCTCTCACCCAGGTTCAGGGTACTGGCAAAGCAGCTGCCAACGCGTACTCAATGGCATCATCATGCCCCCATTCCCTAGACCCACCATGTCCTCCTGAGGAGTCCTCCGAACTGTTTGAGCACAGTGTTGGGTACATGCTCCAAGAGGATGCCCAGCGTTTTGAAGGCTCGGATGATGATACCCAGCTAGAGGAAGGCAGTAGCGTGAGCGCAGAGAGAGGGGATGCTCAAGGACAGCAATCTGGCAGTCATGTTCCACCAGCTGCAGCTTACTGCCAGGTTTGCTCCAGTGGTGAAGAGGGAGGGGATGATGAGGTCACTAAATCCACGTGGGTGCCTGAAGGGAGAGAGGAGGAGGAGGAGGTGGCACATGTCCAACGAGGCAGGATGCCCTCCGGGGGCCAGCTTGAGGCCAGCACACCAACTGAATCACACCGCAGAGCTCCGCCTGTGCAGGGCACTGCCTCTGCACGTTATTACAAAAGTTCTTTGGTGTGGGCCTTTTTTGAGACGAGTGCATCAGATCGCACCACTGCTATTTGCAACATATGTCTCAAGCGTATCTCACATGGCCAAAACATCAGCCGCTTGGGCACCACAAGCATGACCAGACATATGTCGACCTGCCATGCAGCTCGTTGGCAAGCGCACATTAAAGACCCACACCAAAGAACTAAGCGGACCTCTCCTTGCTCCTCATCAGCTGGGATCTCCAACCCCACTATACCTTCAGTCCTCTCTGAAAGCTGCACTGAGAGGAATGAAGGTGTAGAATTAGGTGTGTCACAGCCAAGTACTTGCGGGCACTCTGCAAGCAGTACACCAACGTCCGATTGTAGCAGGCAAATTTCCCTGCCCCGGCTGCTGGACCGTCGAAAGAAGTTTACTCCCAGCCATCCACATGCCCAGCGGTTGAATGCTAGCTTGGCTAAATTGCTAGCACTTCAACTGCTGCCTTTTCAGTTGGTAGACACGGCCCTCTTCCGTGAGTTTGTTCAATGTGCGGTTCCTCAGTGGCAGGTTCCCAAACGCCACTTTTTCTCACGGAAGGCGATTCCGGCTCTCTATCGGCATGTGGAAGGCAATGTCCATGCCTCGCTGGACAGGGCGGTCAGCGGTAAGGTGCATATTACCGCTGACTCATGGTCCAGCAGGCATGGACAGGGACGTTACCTGTCTTTCACGGCCCATTGGGTCACTCTTTTGGCAGCTGGGAAGGATGCAGGACAAGGTGCAGTAGTGTTTGAGGTTGTTCCGCCACCACGCCTCTAAAATGCTACTACTGGTTGTGACACACCTCTCTCCTCCACCCCCTCCTCTTCTTCTTCCTCCATGGCCTCTTCGAGTGCTCTGTCCTCTGAACCAGCGGTGCTCCATAGGCGTCCAAGGGGCTACGCAAGTACGCAGGCAAAAAGATGCCGTGCTGTGCTTGCGCTGGTGTGTTTGGGGGACAGGAGCCACACTGGGGCAGAGGTTCTGTCAGCTCTGCAGGGGCAGGCCGAGAGGTGGTTGACGCCACGCCAGCTTAAGCCAGGAATGGTGATTTGTGACAATGGCACCAACCTCCTCTCCGCCCTGCGACAGGGACAGCTGACCCATGTGCCCTGTATGGCTCACGTCCTTAACCTGGTGGTGCAGCGGTTCTTGGGCAGGTACCCAGGCTTACAGCATGTCCTGAGGAGGGCCAGGAAAGTCTGTGTGCATTTCCGCCGATCATATAATGCCAGGGCTCGGCTGGCTGAGCTGCAAAAGGAGTTGAACCTGCCCAAGAATATGCCTTATATGTGACATGCCCACCAGGTGGAACTCAATGTTGGCCATGCTGCAGCGACTGCACACGCAGCAGAGGGCCATCAATGAGTACCTGTGTGACTACGGCACCAGGACAGGGTTAGGGGAGCTCAGATTTTTTTCCCCCACGCCAGTGGAGCATGATCAGGGATGCATGCACTGTCCTGTCACCATTTGAGGAGGCCACGAGGATGGTGAGCAGTGACAGTGCATGCATCAGTGACACTGTACCTCTTGTCCACCTGTTGGAGCATACGCGGTGGGATAATGGACAGGGCACTTGAGGCAGAACAGAGGCAGGAAGAGGAGGACTTCCTTGCCTATCAAGGCCCCCTTTATCCAGACAGTGTTCCTTCTCTCCCACCCATCACACAGGAAGAGGATGAGGAGGAGGAGGATTGTGTCAGCATGGAGGTGGAGCCTGGCACTCAGCAGCAGCAGTCTTTTAGGGATGATTTACAGTCCCAACAAACCAGTGGACTTGTACGTGGCTGGGAGGAGGTGGCTGCAGATCATGTCGTCCTCAGTGACCCAGAAGACTCCGGACCCAATGCCTCAGATAACCTACGTTGTATGGCCTCCCTGATCCTGCAAAGCCTGCGGAAGGATCCTCGTATTCTTCGGATCAAGGAGAGGGACCATTACTGGCTGGCCACTCTCCTTGATCCACGGTACAAGGGTAAGGTTGCGGACCTTATCTTGCTGTCGCAGAGGGAGCAGAGGATGAGACATTGCAGAAAGGTCTGTGCAACGCGTTCCCAGAGACTGGGAGGTTATAAACTCCTGGTCCTGGACGACGAGTTGCTGAGGCTTCGGTCAGTAGCAGAAGGAGCGGTGGGGAAGGTGGACGTCTGACCGATGCGTTCAGACAATTTTTTAGTCCGCAGCCCCAAGGTATGATCGGTTCCAGCAACCATCGCCAGCGTCTGATATACATGGTGCAGAAATACCTAGGGGCAAGGTCAGACTTGGACACCTTTCCCACCGAAAATCCTCTGGCTTACTGGGTCTTGAGGATGGATCACTGGCCAGAGCTTGCACAGTATGCAATTGAGCTACTGGCCTGTCCTGCATCCAGCGTTTTTTCCGAACGCACATTTAGTGCTGCTGGAGGCTTTGTCACCGATCACAGGGTGCGCCTGTCCACCGACTCGGTTGATCGACTGACCTTCATAAAGATGAATCAGTCTTGGATCACCACCAGCTACCAGGCACCTGAAGCTGATTTTACAGAATAATTTATTTTGAAATGTCACATCCCTTCAAGACTGCCTATGCTGATGCTGAGTGACTGTCCTGTTATGTTCACTGACTATCCTCTTCCTCCTCAATGATCCTGATGATAGCTTGGAAGAACATTTTTGTTTCTGGGTGCCACCACCAGTGCCTAAGGCCCAATTTTTCAGCCCCTGTTTAACAGGGGCGTATAATTACAATTTTTTATGCAATGCTTTGCAACAGGTCTGACTGCTGTGCTCCAAGTACAGTATCTGTGAGGGGTTGCAGTGTTGTGGCACCAGCACCTAAGGCCCAATTTTTCAACCCCTGTTTAACAGGGGCGTGTAATTACAATATTTTATGCAATGCTTTGCAACAGGTCTGACTGCTGTGCTCCAAGTACAGTATCTGTGAGGGGTTGCAGTGTTGTGGCACCAGCACCAGTGCCTAAGGCCCACCATCCACCACCACCACCAAAGGCCCAATTTTTTTGCCCTGTTCAACAGGTGCATGCAATTACAAATTTTGTTCTAATAATTCACAGCAGAACCCATTCCTGTGCCCACCAAGGGTAACTGTGAGGGCTTACAGTGTTGTGGCAACACCAACATCTAACGGGGCAAATTTCTGCAGAGTATATACGGCAGGCCCCTACTTTCAAACACCCAACTTACAAACGACTCCTACTTGCAAACGGAAGGAGAAAACAGGAAGTGAGAGGAAATCTACCCCTAGGAAGGGAAATTCCATCCTGTTAGATTTAATTTGGGAAAAAGGTATCTCCTCTCTACTGATGCTTTATCACCAATCCTTGTTTCAATAAAAAAAACACTTTTCCAAAAACATTTGTCATTGGGACGGAAAGTGAGGTGAAATGTTCTGAACAGGTGCACAGACAGCAAAATAAATGTTACAGGGGTGATAACCCTTCCCTATGTTCTCCAAAAAGCTTAAAAATAGATTTTTTTGGATGGAGCTACACTTAAAAAATGTACCTTTTCAAAATTACAAACAGATTCTACTTAAGAACAAACCTACAGTCCCTGTCTTGTTTGTACTGCCTGCATACTGCTGTTCAGAGTATATAGGGTTGTATGTATAGGGTTTTATTTTGGGTGCGGGGTTCCCCTTAATATCCATACAAGACCCAAAGGGGCTGGTAATGGGCTGGGGTGGGGGGTAGCCATGCCATTTTTCTCAAAGATTTTAATCCATATTGCCAGGACAAGACATGACATTAAAGCCGCAAGCAGTTTTAAATGGCTTCTTTTTTTCCTTTACAAATGTCATTTTTTGCAGGGACAGTTCTAAACACGGGAAACACATGCCACTTCACAGGCATACTTTAGACACCCCCAGGTACCATATTTAAAGGAATATTTCACTTTTTTTTTTCACTTTATGCATCATTAAAATTACTTCTCCCGAAAAAACTTCCGCTTTTAAAACTTCTTTTTGCATTGATACACCCGGGTCCCCAAACCTGTTTTATGACATTAAAGCGGAAGTAAACCCATCGATTTAACAGTTGAAAAAAAAAAAGGCATGCCGGGAATGCTAACTGCACATTGGCTGTGCTCTCAACCAAACAGTCAAACCATCCAATGGCTGGTGTCATAACGGATCACATGTGCAGCACCATGGCAGTTGAAGATTAAACAGAGGCAAAGATGGCAGCTTCCTTGGCTGAAAACGATAGGGGGGTTTACTTCCACTTTAACATGCATATTGGCCGTTATAATTAGCACTTTAGATTTCAAACGTTCGCGTCCATTGTAACTAATAGGGTTTGAATATTCGCGCAAACTTTCGGTCCGTTGGCAGGTTCTGGTGCGAACCGAACCCGGGGGTGTTCGGCTCATCCCTACTCTTGAATCATATATGAGAGACAGCTATCTGGAAAAGTTTTTAGGCTAGAGGTTTCCAGATATCGCTACAGGATCTACCTGACGGCTGGTGATCTAAGAGCTGAATATAACATAAAGTGTGTTTTATGTTGATGGTTGGTGAGTGTGCATTTTATACACACCTTTTTATCGAAGTACGGTGTAAGGAGAATTACAAGCACTATACATCTTTCACCACAGTGATTGGATTGCTTTATGAAAATTCTATTATATACTTTATGGGACATTTTTATGTGATTGCACTGTTTTGAATTATGGCTTTGATTATGTTATGTGAATTATGATTTGATGTAGTAGCGCCACACCTTTGTCTTTTTTCGAATAAGTTCAAAGGGTTCATCACTTTAAAGGGGGCAGCTGCATTTATACAGAATATTTTTTACAATTGGCGCCACAGTTTATTACGCAATTTTGTATCAAACAGAGTGCAATGCAGAGGGACTATTTGTAAGGTTGGAGCTTTCGTAAGGAGCAAGAGCCACATAAGCTGATGCCTCCTCTGTAGTGCTGGCTCCTGTCCCATGCGGAGAGTGAGAACTGCGCTACACCTCTTACCCCAGCTAACGGTCTCCAGAGTGGTGCCAACAGCAGGAAAGAAGAGATATTCAGGCCAGTGTGAAGCAGTACACTGGGCATAATAGTACAGAGAGGGCCGGAACGAATGGAGCGCAGGGCAATGTAGGGGAGGGCCAGACATGACGGTGTGTATAGTTACACACCAGGAAGAAGAAAAGGGGGGTGGTCAGTCAGGCAGGCCAATCAGAGTTGGGGGGAGCGGCAATATATAAAGGGGGCGTGGCTTGGCGGACTCATTCAGTCAGCAAGAGCGCAGAGGAGGCAGTTTTTACCACTGACCCTCCCTATTGTATAGGTTTGTTTTGGAGGTGTTAATGTTTTTGTTGTCGTTTCAGGAAAGAAGCAGTATGGGATCACGACAACAGGGGGTGGCGGTGTTTTATTGTTGGTCAGTGACGGTGGCAGTTATGTAGTTGGTAAGTGTGTGGGGGGCTCATCAGTAGATGGCCCCTCCGGTGTAGTACATCAAAGTAATTTGATGATTACTCTTTGTTGCACTGCGGGATAGGCATTTGTCTCCGGGCGGTACATGTGGAGGCCTAGTTGGTTTCGGTAAAATCCCGCAGTGCCCCCTGGTGTTATATATATATATATATTTATATATACCGTATTTATCGGCGTATAGCACGCACCTTTTTCCCCTTAAAATCAGGGGGAAATCAGGGGTGCGTGTTATACGCCGATACCCCGCCGTTTGAAAGCTTTTCCGCTGTTTGGAAGCTTTTCTGACGTTCTCGGCGGCGATCGGGTATCTTCGGCAGTTCTCGGCTATCTTCGGCCATTCTCGGCTATTTTCGCCCACTCTCGGCCGTCCTCGGCGGCTTTCGGAAAGCCGAAAATAGCCGAGAGCGGCCGAAGATAGCCGAGAACGGCCGAAGATAGCCGGGAATGGCGGAGTGCGGCCGAAAATACACGAAAGCCGGCCGAGAACTAACGAGCGCCACCGAGATACACAGGACATGCGCTCTGTATCTCGGCGGCGCCATTTTTAAAAGAAAAAAGACAGACAAGGCTGCAAATGACACAATCAATAATTCAATCAATAATTCAATAATAATTCAATAATTCAATCACTATCAAACTACAATCAATCACTATCAATAGTGCAAATGACTGACAATGCTCCAAATGACAGACAAGGCTGCAATGCAAGGCTGCAATGGAAGGCTGCAAATGACAGACAAGGCTGCAATGGAAGGCTGCAAATGACTGACAAGGCTGCAAATGACTGACAAGGCTGCAATACAAGGCTGCAAATGACACTGACAAGGCTGCATTAATGGGCATTTAAATGTAAGTTTTTTTCCTTAAACTTCCCTCCTAAAAGTTTTTTTCTTTTAAATTCCCTCCTAAACTTGGGGTGCGTGTTATACGCCGGTGCGTGTTATACGCCGATAAATACGGTATACAGAAGTAATTAAGTTTGGATAGGTTTTATAATACTCAGCTCCGTCACTGACCAACAAAGAGGGTGTAACTGATGGTTATTTGTGTTCAGAGGTTTATGTTATGGTTATTTATATGGTTATTTATATTTTGGATAAAATGGAGTTCATGTTTAATAAAGGCTGTTGTGGCCATTTACTCCACAAGAACGGTGTGGTCTATTATTTTAGGGGTAAGTAAAAGGGGGTGAGTAAGGGGTTACAGCAGCATGGGGGGTATTATCTAGGCTACACTGGTCAAGGGCTGCTTTCCCACTGATGCACTGTGGTTTACCCACTGTTGGGGAAAATTTTATGAAGATGTTTTTTTTTTTTTTACTTTTTAATTTTTTTTTTATTTTAATTTGTAGAGCATTTACAAACAAACATTAAAACACGCATAGTCCATATAGGTATTGTGGTGAATAGTACAAATTTGATATAATAGATCAATTCATGTTACCTGGTCGGGTGCTCCACCCCCTTATCCCACCCAGAACCCCCCCCCCCCTGTACACACACTACTAGTTTCCAAATTCCAAAAGTCGGCAGGGTGGGCGCGCGGGCTGTGGGAGGAAAGGGGCCCCCCGGTCCGCTCCGCGGCGAAGATAGCTAGGGCGACTCTAAAGCCCCATACACACGCTCGGACAATCCGCGGACCAGGTCAGTCGGACTTTGTCCGACGTACTTTGTCCGATGTTGGCGTTGCGTACACACGGTCGGACTACGTTGTCGGAATATCCGGTCCGGAAGAACGTCGTGACGTAAGTCGTCGTCCACGAGATTACAAAAGGCAAGTTCAGCACCACGTCAGGCACCCGTTGGGCTCCTTCTGCTGATCCCGTGTTTATCGAGAGTTAGTGGAAGTTTGGTGACTTAAGATTCGCGCTTCTCAGTTTTCTGACTCAGATCGTTACTGCTCTTCAGTTTGTGCTTGTCGTGCGTATCTGTTTATTAGTGCGTGTAGTCAGTTCGCATTTGTTGGTCATTGCGGCCTATATCTTGATATAGGACGCTTTGATTTGCACTGCTTATTGTCTGCTCGTTGCTGGTATTCACTTCGTTCTTTCAGGCCTTGCTGTTTATCGGTGCTTTCTGTTTGTCCGTTCTGACCAGCCGACCTTTTGTGACCTTCTGAGCGATGTTTCCCGTGCGTACTCGTCGCCGAGTTCGTGCTGTACGCGGAATTGGTGTCGGGCTTTTAGCTTTGACCCAAGACCCGTCCATGAACAGAGTGACGAGGAGTATGTGGACCAAGAATTGGTTGCTTCAGCGTGACCAGTTCTCGCACATGCCTTTGCTTCGTGAGATCCGGGAGAATAATCCTGATGATTTCAGGAACTTTCTCAGGATGACGGACCCCGATTTTCACCGTCTTTTGGCTTTGCTGACCCCCTTTATCAGCCGGCAGGATACCTGCATGAGACAAGCCATTACTCCGGAGCAGAGGCTTGTTGCCACGTTGAGGTACTTGGCGACAGGGAGAAGTCTTCAGGATTTGAAGTTCTCTTCAGGTATCTCTCCCCAGGCCCTGGGAATCATTATTCCAGAGACCTGTTCTGCCATCATTCAGGTCCTGCAGGAGGACTATATTAAGGTAACATTTCTACTTTACTATTCCCTTCTATGTATGCTCTGTTTGCTAATGACTTGTATTTTTGACCTCCTTCCCTAATTACCATGATTGCAATATGTTCTAATATGCTGTGCCCCTTTTCTCCTTCATGCATTTTTCCCTTCACTTACCTCACCAGCATGCTCTTCTGCCCCAATAGACACCTATGGCCTAGTCACTTAAGCAATGTCTTTTGTCTGCTGCATAGTATTGTTTGCCCCAAAACACACCCTAAAATATGCACAAATGTTTGCTGTGTGGTTTACTTCATGTAGAGCCCCCTTTTTTTGTTCTTTTGGTGGGGGGGGGGGGCAAACTCATTAGGAACCCCCTCCCCCAACTGCTCTGTCAGATGGTACCAATCCTTTATCTGCTGGCTTTCCCAAGGTCCATACACACTATATACCTACCTCTTTATAGTGCGCATCTTTAGGGATGAATTCAGCAAAGCATGTAGTGCAAGGGACTGCCTCCATACATTCCATTTCCTATTTTTTTGTCTTCTTTCCCTCCTATTAGCTTGCTTGGTAATTTAATAATGTCACACTGTGCCTGCCTTTTTTGGGGGGGGGGGGGGGGGGGGGGGGGGTTGAAATGTTATTTGATCTTTCCTGTGGCCTGCCAATAGTGTTAAGTACAGAGGGTCTGGCCAAACTAGCCCACATTATTGAGCCATTTGCCAATCAATGAAGTGCAGAGGGTTAGCTGTCCACCACCCCCCCCCCCAAAACCCCTAGTTATTGCCAATGGCCCATCAGAAGTGGGGGGATTGATGGGGGGGTGAGTAATCTGTGAAGGGGAGCCTCTACTTTTCTGTGCAAATACTTTCCAGCCTCCAATTTTAGACAATGCTCTTGTTCCAAGATGTTGATTGTCTAATCTGCTTGCAATGTTTAGGTGCAAAGTGACTATTTTTTTTTTCTTGTTTCACTCCACAGTTCCCTTCCACGCCACAGGAATGGCAGACTGTGGCCTCCCACTTTGCCAGCCGTTGGGACTTTCCTAACTGCGGAGGGGCAATTGATGGGAAACACGTCCGCATCGTCCCACCGCCCAACTCGGGGTCCTACTATTATAATTATAAAGGGTTTAATAGTGTAGTGATGTTGGCGGTGGTGTCGGCAACATACGAGTTTATGTATGTGGACGTGGGGATGAACGGCCGGATATCGGATGGTGGGGCCATTACGCACACGGAGTTCTACTGGCGTCTCCAAAGTGGCAGTCTGTGCTTGCCACCTCCAGAGGAGAATGCCGAAGGACTCCCCTTCGTCTTTGTCGCAGATGAAGCGTTTGCGTTGACTCCCCATGTGATGAGGCCGTTCCCGATGAGGACCCTCACCCCGGACCAGAGGGTCTTCAACTACAGGCTGTCCAGAGCCAGAAGAGTTGTGGAGAACGCTTTTGGCATCCTGGCCAGCCGCTTCCGCCTGTTCCTGACGGCATTTAACTTGGCGGAATACAAACTGAACCACATAGTTCTTGCCTGTTGCATATTGCACAACTTCCTCAAAAGACATAACAGGAACTATGTGGTGCCCGTTGGCCCAGATGTGGAGGGCCCTCCAAATGCCGAACTCACAGCCCTTCGAGTGGCACGTCCAGGCTTGCCCCCTCTAAATGCCCGTGTGGTCCGGGACCAATATATGCAGTACTTTGTGGGTAGGGGGGCCATTGCTCTGCCTGACGATGTGTGAGAGGCATTTTTTAATAAATCTGATATTTTAACCAACCTATGATTTCATGTCATTTCAGTCTTCTTTTTAGCTTATTTTACTTTGACATTTTTTTCCCTTTGCCTTCGACAGTGGGAATGCACTTTCTGGGCAAAAGGAGGTAACAGTCTCTTCTTCCCAAAAAGATTATTCTCATGTTGTGTGTTTGCTACCTAATCTTTGGTCTAGAGAAGGTTTGTACTGCATAACTGACACCCAAAATACTCCTTTTCATCACCAGGTCTGACATGTGTGTATTCTCCAAAATGCTGTGCTCCGTGTTTTCGTACAAAGCACTGTGGGTGTCATTTACATAAGTCAAATCCGCTATGCTCTACAAGTGCATTGAAAAAGTTCCCCGGGAAAGAAAATTGGAGTGCAAAGTGGATTTGCCTTTAGTAAATAACACCCATTGCCCCCCATATCCTTTTCATTTTACATACATAATGCATTGTGTTTTTTAAATAAGGAAGCCACACATTTAGAAAAATAAAAGTTTACTAGGAAAACATTCCCAAGTGCGTTTACAATCTTCACGCCAAAACTGACAACATCTTGGTTATTTACAACATTGTTTACAAACATTCCGCAATTGGTAAAACCAGGCATGGAGCAAAACAGAACCTAGGAACTTGGAAAGTTCAACTTTGTAAAGTGAAGACAAGATCAGACATGACTATATGTTCAAAGTGTGTTTGATCTTGCCTTCATCACATGGGGGGGTCACCCCCGAAAAGTGGAAATTTGGAACATGCACACAATTTGGGACTGAAAATGGTCATTAGATGGTAAAACACATGCCTAGAAGCTTCAAAAGTGCCATTTTCCATCATGGGGATGAATGGACGTTTTTTGGGGGTGCAACCCCTTCACCACAACCACTTTCGTAGTTCGTAAAGTGTTTGCACCCCCAAAAAAACGTTGCCATTCATCCACCATGGTGGGAGCTAGCACATGTGGACACAATGTGTGCATGTTCCAAATTTCAGACAGTTTTTAAGTTGCAAATGTGTTCTGAAGCTGGCACAAATGTGTGTTAATTACTTGGTGCGTTTTCATATTTTTCCTAAAATATCAATGATGTTCTTCAATTTTTGTTGAACATCATTGATGTTTTGCTTTATGTAATCTAGATCTCTATTGCAGACCATTATCTCTCCGATGAGTACGTGGGCACTCTCTGTGGTAAAGTGCGATTTTTCTTCCACAACATCCACGTCACCTAAAAACCACAAACAAACAAAAATGGGGTGTTGGAAATGAGGCAGCCATACATGGATTAGCTTACCAGTAGCTGTGTTCTCCCACACTCACCTGTTGTGGTGACAATTTCTCCAAGTTCGATGATCTCTCCTTCCTCCTCCTCCTCCTCCTCTGCTTCTGCTCTTTCCCCTTTTTTGGTAGGTGTTGGTTTGGGGGTTTCCTCAGACGGCCCAAGTTTTCGCTCCCCTATGAGAATGTCCAAAAGGAAGATTTAGCAACACAAGCTATTGAGGGCAGAAATAGGAAATGACAAACATTGCTTGAAAGTGACGGACACTATTTTAGTTTGGCCAGTTACAAATGTCAACTACATGAATGAAGTCACTTTGTAAAGGTGCTAAACTGACTAGCTTTTTGGTAGAAGTTTGTGTGATGGAGACCCCCCTCTAGTATCCACTGGAGCACATGTGTGGAAAAGCCTAATAAAAAGGGGGTTTGGGTGTCCCAGCACTAGTGCTCTAGAGTCCAGATGGGTAAACAGCTACTGAGTGACCTCTCCTTTACATTGAATAAATTGGCTTTACATTCTTGATGACATTTCTAGTGAGAACAAACTTCCTTTCCCCAAAAAAACACCAAACATCGTATTATAAGTGGCCGAACGATCGAGGTTGCGTACGATCGAATGCACACACACACGACCATGACAGTGGCAGAAAGATCGAGGCTGAGTACGATCGAATGCACAGACGAACCTGAAAGTGGCCATTTTGGAATGTACAACTTGGTAAAAATCAAAACACAATGGAGCAGTATGCAAGCAAGAAATCAAACACAAAACACAACTACTTACTTTTTTGAAGAATTCTCTTGATCTTTCTGTACTGATCGGCCTCCCTCAGTTTCAGGTCTGACCAGCGTTTCCTGAGTTGCTCCTTGGATCGTTGTACCCCAAAATTATTGTACAGCCTTCTCACAACTTTAGACATGATCTTGGCCTTGCGGACATTGGGGTTGAGGTAAGGCCCATACTTCCCATCATAGTCGCTCCTCTTTAATATGTCCACCATCTCCAACATTTCTCCAAATGACATATTGGAGGCCTTGAATTTCAGGTTCCGGGATCGGGACGTTTCTGCCTCCGGACTTTCCTCGTCCTCCTCCTCGTTGGTGGGATATTTGTGGCGCACCTGCTGTGTCCCCGCCATGTGCTCTCCCCACTACGCCGTAAAGAGAAGGGGTGGGGAATAGACGAGAAAGATCGTCAGGGGCGGGCGGAGTTTGAAGCATGCGCAGTGTATATAAAACGTCACACGCCTGTGTCGTAGCCACGATCTGGGAGACGAGGGGAGAGAAAACTCACACGAGACGATCGCTACAAACGAAGGTACAATTTAACGTTGGTACATAACTAGCCTAGACTGATTTGAACTTGAGGCTTCTTTATGGAGAAGATTAGGAGAGTTTAGCCTGACATAATTTATAGGGTTTGGTGTGTTGTTGTGTCTTGCAGAGATTGATATGAAGGGATTCAACGACATGAGTTTTCTCCCCCTCTTCATTGCCAAATACAGGGATTTTCCCATATTGTGGCAGGGTATACACCCACATTACACCAACAAACCAAAGAGGCACGCAGCCCTGGAGGAACTTGTGGAATTTGTCAAGCCAAGGTTCCCCACGGCAACTGTTGATGATATTAGAAAGAAAATTGGCAGCCTGAGGAGTGCGTATATCAGGGAGAGGAAGAAGGTCGTGAAGTCTGAGGAAACTGCAACTTCAGCAGATGAGGTCTATGTCCCCAAGCTCTGGTACTATCAGAGTCTCCATTTTCTGAAGGACCAGGCTGATGTCACGGAGCCAACCTCAACTCCTCCTTCCACGCTTCCTTGCGCACAGCCCACCCCTGATGAGGCTTCCGAGGAGCAACCTGGGCCTTCCAGTCTGGAAGAGGTGGAGGAGCCCATCTTGTTCCAGGTATAGTAGTTTTGTTACCATTTATGGGAATAATGAATGATGTTCACTTAATTCAGGATCGCCAATTGCTTAGTTCCTAACGTGTTTGACATATCAACAGACAGTGGTGTGGGAGACATTTGGGGCCAGAATCTAAACTGCTGGGCTGAGAATTGTATGGTTTTCTATTTGTAAACATTTTGCACCAGTCACTAGATGAGAATTGTGTGTGTTTGATGAACAAATAACTGAAACTATGTCCCTTTTTCCTACACAGGAAGACCTCAGCCAGGAGGTGGCTGTGGAAGGTGGCAGTCAGGAGGAGGCAGGGGTTAGTGGCAGCCACCAGCTGGGTAGTGGCAGCCAAGAGGGGGCTAGGCCTCGGAGCCTGACTGACACCCAAACCCCTCCCCTCCGCCCTCCGTACAAAAGGGCGAGAAGGGGGGGTTATGCGGCACAGTCAGCGCTCCGGATGATCAGAGAGGCTTCAGACTCCCTACATGCCACACCCGCCGACGAGGAGACCTTTGGCTCGGTGGTTGTCACAAAAATGATGGGTATGGAGGTGGGGCAACGCAACATGTGTGAGGGGCTCATCCTCCATGTCCTAAATAAGGGTAGGGCTGGGGAGATGACCCCAGTCACACATGTTTGCCATAGTTACCATGCTCCGCCTCCTCCTCCTCCTCCTCCTCCTTCTGCCACCCCACCAGCACGACAGCCACAGCGTGGAAGGAAGCGTGGAAGGAAGACCTGAGAGTGACGACCTGCAATCAGTCTGGTGTGAGAGAAGATGGAGCCTCTTGTAGTACCAGAGCCTGGGGACCTAGATGGCATCTGCTGCAGTTCCGGATACTTTGGACTTCACGACCAGATTGCACTCCCCTTAATATACGTACTCCTCAGGCCCCCAATTTTCTACGCTTGGACAATGATGGTTGCCGTGGGGGGCCAAGACTTTGCAAATTCCCCAAGTTTCACCATGGCTGCGTTCCTCTTTGGTTTGTTGGTGTGACCTAAATAAAGGTTTTTTTGATTTGAAATAATCATTGACTATTGTGTTTTACTTTGCTACAATGACAGTTTTTCTTTGAGTAGGCTGGTACATTTCACTAATCCTAAAGTAGAATTAACAAGGGGCAACAACAACAAACAACCTCCTAGTAAATTTAAGCAAGAAATACAAATGTAAATAATGTGTTTTTGGTAATTTGAGACACACAACCCCCCTCCAAAAAAAAAAAAAAAAAAACATTCAAATATGTATTCCCCAAAAAAAAAAAAAAAAAGACAAATCATGGTAAAAAAATAACAAAGATTCTTTTCCGTTCAGAGTAAAAATAAACATGTAGTGTATAAATGCTGCAAAGTAATAAAGAAGTAAGTTTGTGAGAAGTGCGGGTGAATAGGAGCAGCTAAAACATGTCATTCTTGTTGCATTGTAAAGAAAAAGAGAATGCGCTGCATTAAAGACATTTTAACATTGCAGCGTGACGAATGTGCTGTGTCGATTAGGAAAGGTAGTTTTACCTGACCGAGCGCTTCCGTCACAGAATTTCTTCTGAGCATGCGTAGCACTTTGTCCGTCGGACAAGCGTACACACGCTCGGATTTGGTGTGATCGGACCGGGTTGACGGGAAATCTTTCCAGCAGGAGATAAGACTTTGTCCGACGGACAAACCGACGAACACTGTCCGATGGTGCATACACACGGTCTGATTTTTCAACAACCTTGTCCGATCGGACCAAATTGATGAAAAAGTCCGACCGTGTGTATGGGGCTTAAGGGATTTGTGAGTATGGGGCCGCCGGGGGGGAGAGTCTAACCACCCCGTCGTCTCCAACCCTCGGCATGCGTCCCAGCTCACTCAACCAGGGGCTCCATATACGGGCACATTTCTTGAGGTTGTTCTGCCGAATAAACATTGCCCTCTCGCACCATATCATGGAGTTAATCGACTCAGTCCATTTCGTCGAGGAAGGAGGAGTCCTAGCTTGCCAGTTCTGCGCTATTAGCCGCCTTGCCTGATACAAACATCTCAGCAAGGCGACTTTGGTGGGAGGTGGTATATTACCATCCTCGAAGATTCCCAGAAGGCAGGTCCTAGCCTCTGGTTCCAGGGTGGTCCCAAAGGTTCTATTCAAGCTGTCCACTATTTCTACCCAATACCTGAATAACTTTGGGCACTTCCATACCATGTGAAAAAGATCGCCTGGCGCCTTGCATCTTGGGCATTCATCTCTGGGCTTTCTACCAAATTTAAACAACTTTTGAGGGGTATAATAGGCTCTGTAAATTAAAAACAGATGGGAAACCCTCTGCGAGGGGGATATTGATACCAGGCCACCCTGTTCGAGGACCCGGTCCCATTGTTCCGGGGTAATTGGCCCTAAATCTTTTTCCCACCCCCTTTTACTTCTATCAGGTCCCTTGGAGCTCATAGCTCTGTTTCCCAAGATATCGTATATCCTGGAAATCAGGCCCCTCATTGGTCTTGGCTTCGTTATTTCCTTGAATAGGGGAGTCTTAACCCAATTAATAGTCGAAGATCTAAATTGGGCCTGAATACCGTGTCTGACCTGCAAGTATTTGTAGAAAGACCTATTTGGAATGTTGAATTGTCGTCTCAGGTCCTCAAATGACTTCAAGTGGTTTCCCTCATATAACTGGATTAACCGGCTAATACCCTGCCTTTCCCACTCTTGAGATGTCTCTATGCCCATTATTTCCCCTAGATTCTTATTGTACCATAGTGGGGTATACTCGTTCAGCCCGTTGTATCCCATTATTAATTTTTTTGCCCTCCATACTCTGGTCATTAAGTCGCTCGTCGGGCACCTATAAGTGAACGAGTCTGCCTCTATTAGTGAGTTATGGGGAGCACCCAGTATCGCCATTCTATTGCCACCACACCCGCCTGCCAGGAGCCCGCCATTTGCCATTTGCTGGAGTTGAGCCGACAAAAAATATAACCGTGGGTGCGGGATCGCCGTCCCCCCCCTCCCAACAGGGAGCTGCAATGTTTGTAAACCGATCCGGGCTTGACCCTTTTTCCAGATTAAGTCCCTGAACAGGGATTCAATCTTCTTAAACCATTTCTGGCTAATCCAAGCTGGAGAGTTATGGAGAATATAAAGAACTTGCGGGAGCCAGATCATATTAATTAAATTGCAGCGCCCTGCTATGGATAGGGGGAGGCGACTCCATATGTCCACTTTTTGTTTTAGTTTAGACAATAATGGGGCTAGATTATCACTAATATAATGGTTTGTATCGCTAGAAATCCACACCCCCAAATATTTGAGCTTAGTCACCACGTCGAGGGCAGGGATTATAGTGGGTGTCTGATCGCCACACCGAGCCAACGGTAGCAGGGCTGACTTGCTCCAATTGACGACTAAACCGGAGTGTTGCCCAAATTCCTCCATCATGCGCATCACTACCTCGAGTGAAGGGTTAGTGTCGCCGATAAAAAATAAAACGTCGTCGGCAAATAGTGCGATTCTTTCCTCCCCTAACTGGCGCCGGAATCCCTGGAGATCCGGACGCATTCTCGTCAGGATCGCCAGGGGTTCCATTGCCAGAACAAAGAGGAGGGGAGACAGGGGACATCCCTGCCTCGTCCCCCTTTCCAGTTGGAACAACTCAGAGTAGTCCCCACCCATTCTGATTTTAGCTCTAAGCTCATTGTATAAAAGTTTAACCCATTTAATGAAGGCAGGCCCAAAACCAAATCGCTCCAGGACCAGCCATAAATAGTTCCATTCCAGGCTGTCAAAGGCTTTAACGGCATCCAAGGCCAAGATGGCCTTGGGGCTTGCGTTGTCGGTTGGAGTTTGCATATCAAGAAAGACTCTTCTAATATTGGTGCTGGTTGACCTGCCTGGAATGAAACCTGACTGGTCCGGGTGGATTAGCTTATGTATGCATTTGTTTAGTCGAATCGCCAAAACCTTCGCCAAGATCTTAATGTCGGAGCATAACAGCGAAATTGGGCGGAACGAGGTAACTTCCTGACGGTCCTTCCCCTCTTTAAGTATCAGAATGATATTGGCCTCGAGCATCGAGGTGAGCAATCTGCCCCCATCCAGTGCCCACCTCAAAGTTTCCAACAATTCGGGCAACAATACCTCACCATATCGTTTGTATAGCTCTATTGGCAACCCGTCGGGGCCCGGGGACTTTTGATTGGGCATTGCTGCCACTGCAAATCTCAGTTCCTCTATAGTTACTGGTGCCTCCAATTCCGTTTTGTCAATTTCTGATAGGTTTGGGAATGTTATCTGCTGTAGAAAATCAAATACTGCTGTCTCACTCCCTTTCCTAGTGGATTTATAGAGAGCTTTGTAATAATTTCCAATAAGGTTCGTTATCTCCAGTGGATCAGTAACCAAATCCCCATTTGCCCCCCTGATTGCCGGGATCGTTGAGGGGGAATTATTGGTTTTGATCAGAAGAGAGAGGGCGTGGCCAACCCTTTCACCTTCACCAAAATAATATTGGCGCTGAAAGATTCGCCTATTCTCCATTTTCTTAATAAGTAGCATTTTATAGGTTTGTTGTTTATTAAGCCATTCCCCCTCGCTATTAGGGGGTCGGATTTTCTACGTAGCGGCGCTCTGCTAAGGTTACCTCGTTCCTAGCTTCCCTTTCTTGCTCTCTCGACCGCCGCTTGATTGCTGCCAACTTCTGGATTAGCAGTCCTCTTATATAGGCCTTTAAGGAATCCCAGATCACTCCAGGCAGCGCTGTACCTGCGTTTATTTATGTGTAAGCTCCCTTATTCTAGCGGTCAAGTTACTGGGATTGTCAATCAATTCAAGCCAGCAGGCATTGATCGTCCATTCCCTATGGCTGGCTCTGCCCCCGGTACTTATATTGAGCGTCAGCGGGGAGTGATCTGAGATCCCTCTCAGGCCATACTCTATGTCTCTCACCAGCAAATTCACCTCGTCATTCCCCAGGGCCATATCGATTCTAGAGAGGGTACGGTAGGAGTCTGAGAAACAAGAGTACTGTCTATCATATGGGTGGCGCATGCGCCATATATCGCTTAGTCCTATTTCCCTCAAAAACCGTGACAGGCGGTTCCCCTCCCCCACCCTAGGTCTTTCGGGCACAGGGAATCTATCTAGTCTCGTGTCTAGCACCTCGTTGTAGTCCCCTAGTGCTATCATTGGGGTACCAGGTTTATCCAGGACGAACTCAAGTAGCTTGTACAAGACCTCAAGCTTAAAGGGGGGAGGTATATAAATGTTTGCTATAATATAAGGTTGACTACCAATCAGGCAAGACAAAAATATATAGCGACCCTGTTCGTCAGCAGAGATTTCACTGCAGGAGAAAGGTACTCCTCTCCCTACCAAAATACTCACTCCCCTTGAATAGGAGGAGTGGAATGAGTGGTATTGGACCGGAAACTTGCGACTAGATAACAGAGAGGCTGTGTCAGGAGTAAGATGCGTTTCCTGTAACATCAGTATTCCAGGTCCCCTCCCATCCAATGCTGACAGGACTAACGCTCGTTTATTTAAGTTACCCAGACCCCGGTATTCCATGAGACCAGATTTACTCTATTACCCTCCATAATAGGGGGGGGGGGGATATACCCTCCATAGCAGGGGGGGGAAGCCCAACAGCGAACCGATGAGCCTACCCGTCCCCTCCCCACCCCCCCCCCCGATTCCCCCATCATCCCCACTCACGCACCAACCTCCACCGACTCTACCCTCCCAATCCCTCGCCCCCTCCCCCCATGCCCAACTGGGCCACCCCCAAGGGGCTTGTTTGCGACCCAACCATACACCTTCCACCCAACCACACAGGTGTCCCATCCCAACCGTAATACTGTGTTAGATGGGCAATCCTAGTCCGACCATTTCCCAGTGGCATCAACGTTGAAGTGATAATGTACAAACAAATATCCTACCCTCCCTAACAGGGTGAAGGGAAGAAAGGAAGGGGGAGATGTGAAGTCCTCCCTCCCGTTCTCCCCCCCCCCCCCCTAATGCCCACTGTGCTCCCATCCCATTGTGTAATTAACAATGTACCATTAAGTGAGCGAGAAGGAGAAGTAGAGGCTTCCGTGGAAGCCCCACCTCTGCCCCTCGATCCTGGTCCAATATCAGTGTGGTAAAAAACCCATTATTATAAGACATTTATAATGTATTTAACAAATAACCATTGTCAAAGAATAGAAGAAGAGAAAAAGCAATTGCAATTGGTGATGTCCCCATCAACCCCAGCCCAGTGTCATTAGTGCAATAAACAATAAGGCAGTGTCATTTATTTAAGATAGGGAGAGAAAAAAAAAGGGAAAAGGGGAGGGGCCAAAAAAGAAATATCCTACCCTCCCAGACAGGGGTTATGGTGACTGTATATTAACCATCAGGTGGGCAAGGGGAGAAGTAGGAGCATCTATAGAAGACCCACCTCTGACCCCCAATCCTAGTCAAATATCAGTGCAATGTGTGGAGAAAACATTATTAATATAATTAGTGATATCCCCCTCGACCCCCTCCCCCCACCCCCCTAACTCAATACCATTAGTGCAGTGGATAGTAGGGCAGTATCGTAGTTCAAGGTAGGGAAAAGGAGAAAAAAAAAAAAAAGAAAGAGAAAAGAAAAAAAAAAAAAGGGAGGGGGAAGAAGGGCCAAGAAAAAGAGGGGAAGAAAAAGGGAAAAAAAAGGGAAGAGGGGGGGGAGAGGGGGAAGAGGGGGGGCACAAAAACCCAAAAAACACATATGGCAACACCAAATAGCTTAGGCCCTGCCACACCCACCCACCCCCGTCCCATGACCCATTGTCCATGACTATCTTATAGATCTTCTCTATGTTCCTCCAGCCATCTCTCGGCTTCAGCAGGTGTATTGAAATACAAGGTTGAGCCTAAAGCAGTCACCCGCAAGCGGGCGGGGTACAACAGGGCGTATACAATTTTGTGTTGCTGAAGGATACGTTTATTGGGGTAAATTCTGCCCTGAGTTTCTGGAGATCGGGGGAGAAATCCAGGTAGAAAGAAACCCTAGCCCCATTGAAAAAAATGTCCCCCAGTTCTCTAGCCTTGCGTAGTAAAATCGCACGATCGTTGTAGTTTACAAATTTCAGTAATAGTGGACGCACTCGTTCGTTGTTTTGTTGGGGTCTGGAGGGGACTCGATGGGCTCTCTCTATCGCGAATAATGGCGTAAAAGAGGAATCCCCGAATATTTCCTTGAGCCAGGTTTCCAAAAAGGCTACGGGATTGAGGCCCTCACTCCTCTCGGGTAGGCCTATTAGGCGCACGTTGCTTCTGCGACTTCTATTTTCTAGTTCGTCAAGCTTAGCGGCCTGTTTGGCCATTTGCTTCTGTAGGCCTATGATTTTTTCCTGTAGTGGGGGGAGTTCGTCGTCAATCATGCTTAACCTCCCCTCGAGCGCCGTGGTCCTTTCCACTGTGCTGCTCAGTAACTGACTCATTGAAATTAACTTGTTTTTTATGCCATTCAATTGGCTATCCAAGCCAGATATAGAGTCCTTGCAGGCATTAACGGCTTCAAGTATGACCCTATGTGTGGGTTCCTCCTGGCCCCCTATTGTAGGGCATGTCAATGAGCTTGCTGCCGCCTGTGCCACCTTACCCTCCCCGGGGTCTTTATCGCTTGCGGTTCCTCTAGCAGATAAAGTTGTGGCGTTTAATGATAGTTGGCTAGAGTTTCTTCTGTCGGGAGCCAGCCCCTGAGTTTTTACTTGTGGCCCTGGTAGTTGGTGCCCCCCCTTACTTGGTGATTGTGTGGGAGCATGGGCATGGGCAAAACGCTCGAGTTTTGCTGCGGTGGCTGCGGCTGCCGCCGCAGAAACCTGGTTTGCTTTCTCCTTAGCTGAGCGTGTTTTTTGGGCCCCTTCTTGATGCACCATCTCATCAGCAGCACGTTTACTGAGCATGGTAAGCTTTACAGATGGTGGGGGAGGGGCAAAGAAAAAAAAGAAAATTTGTTAAGTTACCAAAAAAAGTTTTTTTCCCCTCGTTTCTCCTTCCCTGCTTGTAGTGATCCAACCAAATCAGTACTTTTTAACAGCCTTGTGAAAAAAAAGGGACAGAGAGGGGAGCATGGATCGTGGATCAAGGTGGAACACCCACAGCAAGAGGCCCAAGCTCACATCGGCGTCCCCCCCCCCCAGATCTCTACGCCACCCTGTATCCTTTTTAAGTAAATAATAATAGGAACACAATAATAGGAACACAGAAAATGTGGAAGGGGGAGCACAACTTTACAGTCCGGGTTCACAGGGAGCTCCTTGCTATTTCCCTTTCACTTTACTTCCAGATAATCAAAGCAGTGAGCCAATACAAGCACCAGAGATCCCATTTGAGGGGCTCTAAGCACCCAATTGCACTCCGGGTCCCCTGTCACTTCAAATAGGCAGATCACGGTCCATCGGTCAAGCAAGGGGGGGTCTCTGAGAGGATCTCTTGGTGTATTACCCCCTATGCCAGCTCACACAATTACCACATTCCAATATGCAGCAGAACGCTGCTCAAGCCATGTAAAGGTCAGATTGTCCTGGGGAAAAGCCACAGAGTCTATGTCAGGTCAAGTTTGAGCTTAAGCTCAGGCTACTCACGGCTCCCCAGGGATCTGGTGCTTCAGCGAGGGGGGTGCTCAGTGAGGTGGGTTGATGGAATAAATCACGCCAGCGCTGTCCGTTGCAGGTCCCGCCACAGCGTCAGACCTGAGAGCTCCAGCGGGGGAGGGCGGCTGAGAAAAAAAAAAGCAGGCGGCTCTGTTAGTGGAGCGAGCGGTCCATACGGTGGTACGTCCATACGGCGAGACGGCTCATTCTGATAGGGGATTTCATGCAGGCAGCATGTGGAAAACTGGGAGAGAAATTAGAGGAGCGCAGGTAGGATGGGACACCTGTGTTTCATGCTCACTCACTCGCTCACAGCTGTCTCCATTCGGTCACGCCCCCCAACCTATGAAGATGTTTTAGATGTATTTTTGTAATAAGAGTCCCCAGTTTTCGTTCTGTCCCAGCCTGCTCTAAAGAGCTGACTGGGGCAGACTGACGCTGGTTGAGACCTGTTAAGTAGTGGATAACTTCCTGTGATTGGAAAGAGATGTTTGCGGAGTAGGGATGTGTCAGCCGGTAAAGGGGCCCCTGTGCATTGCACAGACGTTCGTCCGGGGGGCATATGTTTGCTCTGCAAGGGTCTGTTGTGTGCAGATGTGCGCTCATCGTCTCTGTTGTGTCTGATCAGCACATGCTGGGATTGGCGGCATACATCTGCAGATAACCTTCCATCCACAGGGAAGGTAGCATAATCCAGGTACACATTGTTCTCTTCGAACAATGTGTACTAAGGATTACTATCAACGGAATTGTCAGTTTGCTAAACCTATTTGAAAGTATACAGGTCTGTGATTGGTTCTATTGAAGGAAAACAAATGTCTTTATTGGCTGTCTGTGAAGACACCACCTCCTTCCCCATTGTATTGTTTCAAATCCTTATATGGTCATTCAATTTCCTGTGAGGTCACAATCCTTTATAATTCCTTTTTGTTGTCTGTGAATAAAAGAAATATCCACGACACCCACACCACGGGTACAATGCAGTGTACCTGCAACTTTCCTGAGGGTTTGCTGCACTTAGCCATAGACTTCTATTATATCCTGTAGTTTTACTACCGCCCAGCTTTACGTGTGTATGAGCCCTAAGTATGCTGCTTCCGAATGCAACTAAGGGCTCATTCACAAGTGCAGTAGGCACTGCTTCTCCTCTGAAAAGCGATCCGAATGTGTGTTGACAGGTGGTGAGGAGGCAATATGTTGCCTCCTCACCACCTGATTTAAACCAATGATTGGAGTGCAATGCATGCAATTGTGACATGGTAGTATGGCAATTAGAGGTTTAAATTAGGTGTTGTCATGGAAACCTGACTGTTTGTGTAGCACACAGACAAATTTCCTGTTCCTAATATAATAACACTTTCCGTCTTAATGATATAATGCCTTACCTTTAGATCTTCCATTACCTCCCAACCCCTTCATCCAAGCATTTATCCTTATCTCAGCCTAGCATCCATATATCACCTTCCCAGCCAGGTCCCATTAAAAGAGCCATCACAAGTATTCTTTACGTCTTCCTCTCAGCCAAGGGGCAGCATTTCTGTCTATCCCTGAGCAGAGCAGACTCATTTATTTCCATATCAATTCAAAGCCACACCCTTGAGGGTTTGCCTCCAACAGCTAAACCCCTCCTACAAAGGTTGTGACCTCATATGAGCAACACAGGATGTGAATCACCATATGAGGACATGACACAGAATAAAAGAACCAATCACAGACATGTATACATTCAAATAGACTAGACAGTGATGTGTGCAAACGGTCAGGTGCAGAGCCATGCTTTCTGTGAGACAAAGGTTACACTAGAAAGATAGTTCTGCACAAAACCGCATCCAAACCATCTAACTGCTTTCAATGATGCGAACGATATAAAACCATGGATCAGTGGGCCATAATATTTATATTGTTATGCTGAAGTTCCCATGTACACAGACATTTCCGCTCGGAGTCATTAATGCAGTCGCCAAGAAGTGGCCAGTCTCTTGGTGAGGCATAAACGAACATCCCTAAAAAGCAAACAGCTCTGCAGTGTCCACAGGAAGGTTTTCCTGCGGCCAATGGTCTTCCGCCAATGTCTGTATGTGCGAATACGCTCACATGAGCGCATTACAGCAAAACCGACACTGGGGGGCATCTGACAACATACATTAATAACATTTCCCACAACAGTGTAAAGGGGCGAAACTGGGCGACACTGTGCCCGCTGATCTTTGAGTTCTCCTGTATTGTTCAAGTAGATCTCCACCTCTTTAAGGTTGCCTACCCCTGCTCTATATTATTTCCCTTTGCTCTTTCAACAACTAAAGCTTTCATAGGGAAGGACAGAGAAGCTGGGCAATCACAGAGAGTAATCAGACACTCCTAGAACTGAAGTAAGTTATGACATACAAGGAGGGAAGAAGATTTGCTAGGGAACTGATCGTTTTTAAGTAGTCACATTTTCTAGCAAGTTAAAGGGCACAATGTAATTGAATAAAAATATTATTCATGGAAAGGAAAAAACGTTGAAAGTAAACATTTCAAATACTTGACTTTTCTGTGCTTTAATACATTTGTTCAAAGCTTGTTGAATGCCGCTGAAACAAATTCTCTTTAGAACGCTTAGAAAGCTTAAAGCTGATTTCCATGTTTCCTGTCTTTAACCGCTTGCCGACCCTCCGCCTAAGCCTGGGGATTGATCGGTTCCTGATCTAATCCGATCATCGCGGGCGGCGGGGGGCGCGTGCCCCCCAGCCGGGCGCGCGCCCGGCACGCGCCCCCCCCCACCCCCTGGCCGGGACGATCGAATTCGATCAGGAACCGATCAATCCCCAGGCTCAGGCCAATGAAATCTGGTCTGGACCTGGTGATTGGTCCTGACAAATGATATCCTTCCCCTGTCTGTGTAACTGTAAACACTGACAGGGGAAGTGATGTCATCTCTCCTCGTGTCAGTCTTTTCATTCCAGACCAAGAGGAGAGGAGACATCCAAGTAAGTGCACCAACACTACACTGACACCAGGTTATGTAGGCACACAATTCACCCCCCCCCCCGATCACCCCCCCCCCCCCCATTAACCCCATTCACCACCTGTCACTGTGTCACCCAGTACAGCAATCAGATTTTTTTTGATCGCTGTACTAGTGTCATTAGTGACACTAATCAGTGTTAGGGTAATTAGTATTAGGCCTAGATAGGTTTATTTTTTTGTCATTATTCAATCACTTGGTACAAAAAATAAAATATTCAATGGGCTCAACATGCCTCTTAGGCCCCTTTCACACCGGGGCGTTTTTCATGCGGTGCAGCGCTAAAAATAGCGCCTGTTCACCGCATGAAAAAATCCTGCCTCTTTAACTTTTTTTGTCATCCTGCTTTTTGTCATCCTGCAATCCTGCCCCTTTAACTTTTTTTGTCATCCTGCTAGCGCACCGCTCCAGTGTGAAAGCCCGCCGGCTTTCACACTGGAGCGGTGCGCTAGCAGGATGACAAAAAAAGTCCTGCTAGCAGCATCTTTGGAGCGGGATAGGAGCGGTGTGTTCACCGCTCCTATACCGCTCCTTCCCATTGAATAGAATGGGACACCGCGGTGAAACCGCGGGAATACCGCCGCAAAGCGCCGCTACGGCGGCGCTCTGCGGGGGGTGTTTAACCCCTTTTCGGCCGCTCGCGGGGGTTAAAACCGCACCGCGAGCGGCCGAAAACCGCGGTGAAAACAACGGTAAAGCAGCGCTAAATATAGCGCTGCTTTACCGTCACCGCGGCTCACCGCCCCAGTGTGAAAGGGGCCTTAGCAATTTCCTTAGGGTGTCTACTTTCCAAAATGGGGTCATTTGGGGGGGGGGGTTAGTACTGCCCTGACATTTTAGCACCTCAAGAAATGAGATAGGCAGTCATAAACGAAAAGCTGCGTAAATTCCAGAAAATCTACCCTAGTTTGTAGACGCTATAACTTTTGCGCAAACCAATAAATATACGCTTATTGACATTTTTTTTTTTTACCAAAGACATGTGGCTGAATACATTTTGGCCTTAATGTATGACTAAAATTGAGTTTATTGGATTTTTCTTATAACAAAATCTAGAAAATAATATTTTTTTTCAAAATTTTCGGTCTTTTTCCGTTTATATCGCAAAAAATAAAAATCGCAGAGGCAATTAAATACAATCAAAAGAAAGCTCTATTTGTGGGAAAAAAAGGATGAAATTTAGTTTGGGTACATTGCATGACTGCGCAATTACCAGTTAAAGCAGCGCAGTGCCAAATTGTGAAAAGTCCTACGGTCATTGAGCTGCCAAATGGTCCGGGGCTATAAATAGTTTGTTTGAAACAAGCTGGTCCAAACAAACTATTTCCGTCACTAAGTACTGCAGTGTCTCTAACCACTGTATGAACTGCATGTAGCTTCAGCTACATACAGTACACAGTGCTGGGTTCCAGCTGTGAGACGGAGATTGATTGGCTGAGTCGGAGGGGCGGGCTAATGACATCACTCTCTCTGACTGGGCCAATCATTCACAGAATATAAAGCTGCATATGGATGGCTGAGCGCCGCTCAGTCTGACTCTTTTTTGCTCAGGGTGTGTGACAAGAAGTCTCTGTCTCACAGCCGAAACCCAGCACTGTGTGCTTAGTGTCTCTAAGCACTGTATGAAATGTATGTAGCTTCAGATATATTTATATAGCTGAAGCTACATGCAGTTCATAAGAAACAGATGCACCTCATGTGGGCTCCAAGTAAAATTTATTGGAAGATCAAAATATCCAAAATGACACCAGCAGTGGTTAAGGTATACGTGTTTTACACAAAAAATGTGCTTAAACATTACCTAATCATTAACCTAATAATTAAGCACATTTCTGTTGTGCGAAATGCGTCTACCTTGACTGCTGCTGGTCTTCTCTGGTGATATTTTGATATTCCAATAAATTTTACTTGGAGCCCACGTAAGGTTCAGCCGTTTCTTATTTTTACATAGTTACATAGTAGGTGAGGTTGAAAAAAGACACATGTTCAACCTATGTGTGTGATTTTATGTCAGTATTAAATTGTATAACCCTGTATGCTTATCTAATAGTTTTTGGAAACTATTGATGCTCCCCGCTGAAACCTATTGGGGGAATCAATGGTGGAGAAAGATCTGGGGGTTTTGGTAGATCACAAGCTCAATAATAGCATGTAATGCCAATCTACGATTTCCAAAGTCCTTTCATGCATTAAGAGAGGTATGGACTCCAGAGAGAGAGATATCATTTTGCCCCTGTACAAATCATTAGTAAGACCTCATCTGGAATATGCAGTTCAGTTTTGGGCATCAGTTCTCATAAAGGATATCAGGGAACTGGAGAAAGTGCAGAGAAGGGCAACCAAACCGATAAGAGGCATGGAGGAACTCAGCTATGAGGAAAGATTAGAGGAACTGAATGTATTCCCTCTTAAGAAGAGGAGATTAAGGGGGATTTGATCAACATGTACAAATACATAAATGGTTGATATTGTGAACTTGGTGTTGAGTTATTCACTTTAAGGTCACCACAGAGGACTAGGGGGCACTCTTTACCCCTAGAGGAAAAAAGATTTCCTCTCCAAATACGGAAAGGTTTCTTCACATCAAGAGCTGTGAAAATGTGGAATAGACTCCTTCCAGAGGTGGTTCTGGCAAGCTCAGTGGATTTCTTTAAAAAAAAAGGCCTGGATTCTTTCCTAAACATTTATAGGTAAAGTTGATCAAGGGAAAATACGATTGCCACGATGGGATCAGGAAGGAATTTTTTCCCCTGCTGTAGCAAATTGGAGCATGCTTTGCTGTGGTTTTTTGCCTTCCTCTGCCTTCCTCTGGATCAACTGTGGGTGTAGGTTTGTGTATATGGGATTGTATTTTTTTATTTATTTTTGGTTGAACTTGATGCACTTGTGTCTTTTTTCAACTTGACTATGTAACTATGAAACCACTGCCTGTGGAAGGGAATTCCACATCCTTGCCGCTCTTACAGTAAAGAACCCTCTACGTAGTTTAAGGGTAAACCTCTTTTATTCTAATTTTAATGAGTGGCCATGTGTCTTATTAAACTCCCTTCCGCTGAAAAGTTTTATCCCTATTGTGGGGTCACCAGTATGGTACTTTTAAACTGAAATCATATCCTCTCTCAAGCATCTTTTCTCCAGAGAGAAAAAGTTCAGTGCTCTTAACCTTTCTTCATAACTAATGTCCTCCAGTCCCTTTATTCATTTAGTTGTCCTTCTCTGTACACGCTCCATTTCCAGCACATCCTTCCTGAGGCCTGGTGCCCCGACCAGAGTCTCGTAGAGTGGGAGAATTACCGCTTTATCTCTTGAGTTAATCCCCTTTTTATTACATGCCAATATTCTGTTTGCTTTGTTAGCAGAAGCTTGGCACTGCATACCATTGCTGAGCCTATCATCTACTAGGACCCCCAGATCCTTTATCATCCCTGATTCTGTTAAATCAGGTTAGGGAGTCTCTAAACAAGACATTTAGATGATGCGATAGTGAGTCCAGATCTTAAGATAAGATAAATAGGTGCTTTATTATATACACTGCAGTGGAGATACACAGCACACACCGATATTAAGCACTACCAGGCCAAAAGAAGAAGGAAGTGTCTCTGACTTAAAAACATCAAGTATAACTATATATACTTTATGAATATGCATAAGCACTAGGCGTGTTATAGGTGTGATCGTATAGTTTAGTCCAATCAGCATTCATATCTTCTTAGTAGCAAGGGAACAGTTAAATATGTGGTTACATCATGTGACTGGCAAAAAAATAGAATTCAGCAGTATCTGGTCCGTTCAGACTGGTTTTGGTACGAAGGCCTATTTTGAGCAGCTTTCTAGGTTCTTATCAGTAGTTTGTGTTGTCACATATTCAATAGTTTAAATTCCCAGGAATATAAACAAGCCATCTAAGAAGGAAAAAAACAAATCAAGCATAATATAAATTCTTAAAGCGACAGTCTTATTATATATATATATATATATATATATATATATATATATATATATATATACATATCTATCATATAACATTATCAGACCCCTATAATTCTACTCATTTCCCTCCTCATGAACCCTATGAAGGGGTCACTACCATATCTTCCCTACCTAGTATGATACCAGAGGGTCCACAGTACTACTTCACATCTATGTGGAGTAAAGCTCTTCTTAGGGTGTATGTGGGTACATATCTTTACTCATTTGTATCACCCATCTTGGCATCATACACCTGAAAAAACAAATAAACAAGCAATCCCATAACAATGATTCCTATAAGGATAGAAAATATCTGTTGAATCCATGAAAATTTACCATTTCTAAACAAAGTGTAATCTGGGTTTGTCATATTTCCTATCACAATTGCACATTGTAAACCTCTTTCCCTTATTAAACAAGGGGATCTTCCCAAAGGCCTTAAGTTATATTTAGCATAAAATGTATTTTCACAATAATAGAACATTTGTGGTATTTCTAGACATACTGGTATTTTGGGCAGCTTTGTATGGCTTAAACTCAAAATGAAAGTAAATGGGTACCAGGTGTGTGCCTTTTTTAACTGTCTGGCCTATTTGAACATATCTAGCAATTAGTCAAATTACTCCTTATGCCTGTTATCATGTGTAATTTGTACAGGTGATTTTCCTCTATAGCCTTGACTGCTAAGATCAAGTAAAGGCATAAAAGTCGTTTACTAATCTTTTGAAATTAGCTGTACTTTCTTGCAATGGCTGGCATGAATCCACGTCACTTTACAGCTGTAGCAGTTGTCAGGAACACTTGGTAGGGTCCTTCAAACTTTGGTCCCAAAGATACTTTAACATGTTTGTTTACTAGGACCCAATCACCTGGCTGTAAATCATGTGTTCCAGTTACTTGATCTGGAATTGAATCAAAAACAAACTTGTGCATCGCAGTTACTTGCTTGTATTAGACAATTACATAACAAAACATAATCATTATACATTACAGCAGTCTGATGTGGAAAATACAACGTAGGTGGGTCCCAAAACAAAATCTCATAAGGGCTCAAGTTCTCTGACGTAGTAGGGGTAATCCTGATTTTGTAAAGAACCAGAGGCAACAGTTCTGGCCACTGTTACTGACCCTTCCTCCCATTCCTGCATTAATTTAGCTAGCCTTTCCTTAATGATTCCACTATATTTTTCTACCTTCCCTGAACTTTGAGGATTATAGGGGCATGGGAGGCCTGCTCAATTGCCAAGTCCTTGCATACAATTTGCATGATCTGTCCAGTGAAATGTGTTCCTCTGTCACTATCTATGGTTTCAGGGACTCCAAAGCGGCATATTACTTTGTAAAGGAGCTTCTTTGCTGTTGTCTTGGCATTTGCATTAGCCACCGGTCAGGCTTCTATTCAGCTTGAAAACATGTCTACACACAACAAAACATATTGATATTGGCCTTATTAGTAGAGTTGAGCGGACACCTGGATGTTCGGGTTCGGCGGGTTCGGCCGAACTTCGGAAAAAAGTCCGGGTTCGGGACCGAACTTGACCCGAACTTGACCCCGAACTCCGAACCCCATTGAAGTCAATGGGGACCTGGACTTTTGAACACTAAAATGGCTGTAAAAAGGTCATGGAAAGGGCTAGAGGGCTGCAAATGGCAACAAAGTGTTGTTAAGAGCATGGCAAGTGATCTGCAAACAAATGTGGATAGGGAAATAACTTAAAATAACATAAAAAAAAAAAAAAAATGAAAAAAAATCCTGGAGGCCCCCTTCTCAGCAGAAGAGGTACAGGAAGTCATTAAGAACCTCAGAAACTCAACGGCACGATGCCGCACATATGGTGGGAATACCACAGAATACGCACTTTCTGGAAAAAATTATTCAATTTAATGGATAAGATAGTGGGAAAATAAAATACTTGGAAATTAAAAAAAAATTAAAAAATTATAATCTTGACCTAGGAGGACGAAATTCAAATGGAGTAGGAGGTTGAGATGGCGGTGGATGTGGCGGTGAAGGTGGAAGCGGCGGTGGAGGAGGACGAGGTAGCCAACACTGGTTCAAAAATACAACAATGGCTGGGTAAGGCTAGTGGTGAATGATGTGTCAAATTCTGTCCCCCGTCGCATAGCGTCCGCCCTGTACTGCGCTTGCTCAGTACGTAGGACAAGGGGATTTTGAAACTCTCCGAAGATGATGCGCGGTGACTCCAGGTTCAAGCCACATCATCCGAGGTTGAAGCCTAGCCAAGCGAGCCCGTGAGGGGCCCTGTTACTATGTGCTACCGTATGTCCACTTGGATGGTCGGGCTTGAACCTGCACTCACTGCGCAGGCGACGTTCATCTTTGGAGATTTTGTGAATCTCCTTGTCCTCCGTACTGCGCAAGCACTGCACCTGCGCAGTAAGTGGCCGGACACTATCCGATAGCAAGACAGTTTTCGTCAGAACACCGGTATATGTGTCTATTCTGCACAAGGTACGGCCAAGTCCTGTGGGATCCATGCCTGGTTCATTTTAATGAACGTGAGCTTGTCCACATTGGCTCTGGACAGGCGGCTGCGCTTGTCTGTGATAACGCCCCCTGCCGTGCTAAATACACGTTCAGATAATACACCGGTGGCAGGGCAGGCCAGCACCTCCAAGGCGTAAAGGGCAAGCTCAGGCCATGTGCCCAATTTGGAGACCCAGAAGTTGAAGGGGGCAGACCCGTCACGCAGTACGTGTACGCGTGTGCACACATACTGCTCCACCATGTTGGTGAAATGCTGCCTCCTGCTAAGACGTTCCATCTCAGCTGGTGGTGCTGGTTGTTGTGGCGTGCCGACAAAGCTTTTCCACATTCCAGCTATGCTAACCCTGCCTTGCGACCTCTTCCTCCTCCTCTGCCTTCGCCTTGTGCTTCCACCGTACCCCCGCTTCCAAGTGGGAATGCCACCAGCAGCGCGTCTACCAGCGTGCGCTTGTACTCACGCATCTTACGATCACGCTCCAGTGAGGTAATTAAGGACGGCACGTTGTCCTTGTAATGGGGATCCAGCAGGGTGGCCACCCAATAATCAGCACCAGTTAAAATGTGGGCAACTCGGCGGTCGTTGCGGAGACACTGCAGCATGTAATCACTCATGTGTGCCAGGCTGCCCAGAGGCAAGGAAAAGCTGTCCTCTGTGGGAGGTGTATCGTCTGTGTCCTCTGTATCCCCCCAGCCACGCACCAGTGATGGACATGAGCTGGTCTGGGTGCCACCCTGCTGTGAACATGGTTCCTCCTCCTCCATCTCCTCCTCATCCTCCACCTCGTCATCCTCCAGAACTGTGCCCTTGCTGCCAGACAATTGTGTACCTGGCGCTTGTTGGTGTAGGAACCCACCCTTGTAGCCACTTTTAAATGACTGCCCTGAAAGCCTTGGAAATGAACCCTCTTCCTCCTCCTCCTCCTCCTCATCCTGTGCCACATCCTCTTCCATCATCGCCTTAAGAGTTTTTTCAAGGAGGCATAGAACTGGGATAGTAACGCTGAGAACGACGTCATCGGCACTGGCCATGTTGGTGGAGTACTCGAAACTGCGCAACAAGGCACACAGGTCTCGCACGGAGGCCCAGTTATTGGCGGTGAAGTGGTGCTGTTCCGCAGAGCGACTCACGCGTTGCGTGCTGCAGCTGAAACTCCACTATCGCCTGCTGCTGCTCGCACAGTCTGGCAAGCATGTGCAAGGTGGAGTTCCACCTTGTGGGCCCGTCACATATGAGACGGTGAGCGGGAAGGCCGAAGTTACGCTGCAGCGCTGACAGGCGAGCAGCAGCAGGGTGAGAACGCCGAAAGTGCGCACAGACGGCCCGCACTTTCTGCAGCAGCTCTGGCATATCGGGGTAATTCTTCAGGAACCTCTGGACCACCAAGTTCAGCACATGCGCCAGGCAAGGGATATGCGTCAAACCGGCAAGGCCCAGAGCTGCTACGAGATTTCGCCCATTATCGCACACCACCAGGCCGGGCTTGAGGCTCACTGCCACCAACCACTCATCGGTCTGTTGTTCCATGTCCCTCCACAACTCCTGCGCGGTGTGGGGTTTTTCCCCCAAACAGGAAAGTTTTAAAACTGCCTGCTGTTGTTTAGCCCTGGCTGTGCTGAAGTTGGTGGTGAAGGTGTTACGCTGACCGGATGAGGAGGCGGGAGAGGATGAGGAGGCGGAGTAGGAGGAGTTAGCAACAGGAGGCAAACTGAAGTGCCCTGCAATCCTCGGTGGTGGAAGGACATGCGCCAAACTGATATCCGCCTCAGGCCCAGCCGCCACTACATTTACCCAGTGTGCTGTTAGGGAGATATAACGTCCCTGACCGTGCTTAGTGGTCCACGCATCCGCAGTTAGGTGGACCTTGCCACAGATGGCGTTGCGCAGTGCACACCTGATTTTGTCCCCCACTTGGTTGTGCAGGGAAGGGATAGCTCGTCTGGAAAAGTAGTGGCGGCTGGGCACGACGTACTGTGGGACAGCCAATGACATCAGCCTTTGAAAACTCTGCGTCTCCACCAGACGGAATGACAGCATTTCAAAGGCGAGCAATTTTGAAATGCTGGCATTCAGGGCCAGGGATCGCGGGTGGCTAGGGGGGTACTTCCTCTTCCGCTCCAGTGTTTGGGAAATAGAGAGCTGAAAGCTTCCATGGGACATTGTGGAGATGGTTGGTGACCCAGGTGGTAGTGTTGCTGGCAGATCCTCTGTTTGCGGGTTGGCAGGTGTCACTGTCACCTGCCAACCCGTCAGAGGTGGATGAAGAGGCCGAGACTGCAGCAGAAGAGGAAGCAGGAGGAGCCAGAGACCTTTCTTGGTTTTTGCGGTGTCTACTCCACTGCATCTCGTGCTTTGCACTTAGATGCCTGGTCATGCAGGTTGTGCTCAGGTTGAGAACGTTTATGCCTCGCTTCAAGCTCTGATTGCACAGCGTGCAAACCACTCGTGTCTTGTCATCAGGACATTGTCTGAAGAACTGCCACGCTAGGGAACTCCTTGCACCTGGCTTTGGTGTGCACGGTCCCTTGCTGCGTTGGGCAGTAGCAGACGTACTGTCTAGGGGACGGACACTCCGCTTTTGCACCCTGCTCCCTCTTCTGCTGTGCTGGTGGCTCTGTGCGACCACCACCTCTTCCTCTGAACTACACTGGTCACCTGCATGATGTTGATTCCATGTGGGGTCAAGGACCTCATCGTCCTCCACATCATCTTCCACCCAAAATTCACCCCTTCCCTCCTTGTCGGTCTGCACAATGGCGAAAGCAGCAGCAGTTGGCACCTGTGTTTCGTCATCATCCGAGACGTGCTGCGATGGTCCTCCCATGTACTCATCATGAAACATAAGTGGTTGGGCATCGGTGCACACAATCTCTTCCACTTCTGGGGCAGGGCTAGGTGGATGGCCCTGGGAAACCCTGCTAACAGAATCATCAAAAAGCAGAAGAGACTGCTGCATGATTTGGGGCTCAGACTGCTTGGCTGATTTGCAAGGGGGTGAGGTGAAAGACTGATGGACATCGGCTGCAGGTGCCAACTCTGAACTTTCATCAGGAGACTGGGTGGGAGACAATGTGAAGGAACCGGAGGCACTGTCAGCAGCAACCCAATCTACTATCGCCTGTACTTGTCCTGGCCTCGACATTCGTACAGCCTCATTAGGCGCGCCAAAATACTGCTGCAGGCTCTGTCGCCTACTCGCACCTGAGGAAGGTGTTTCACTAGTGCGTGTAGCTGGCACAGATCGACCACGTCCTCTCCCTGCAACAGTAGCGCCACCAGCAGCACCACGACCCGGGCCACATCCCCTTTTTGATGATCTCCTCATATTTTCAAAATTTATGATCTCGCCCTAAATGGGTGTTTTTGAATATAGCAGAATACACGTACAGTGTCTGAAGCGTTTATGAAAACGCAGAAAATGCTATTGGGAAGAAAAAAAAACACTGCAAAATTAAATTTTTTTGCAATGTTTTTACAATATCAGAATAAACGGATAGTGTCTAAAGCGTTTATGAAAATGCAGAAAATGCTATTGGGAAAAAAAAACACAGCAAAATTAAATTTTTTTGCAATGTTTTTCCAATATCAGAATACACGGACAGTATGTAAAGCGTTTATGAAAACGCAGAAAATGCTATTGGGGAAAAAAAACACTGCAAATTTTATTTTTTTTGCAATGTTCTTGCAATATCAGAATACACGGACAATATGTAAAGCGTTTATGAAAACGCAGAAAATGCTATTGTGAAAAAAAAACACCGCAAAAGATTTTTTTTGCAATGTTTTTGCAATATCAGAATACAGTTTATGAAAACGCAGAAAATGCTATTGAGGAAAAAAAACACCGCAAATTAAAATTTTTTTGCAATGTTCTTGCAATATCAGAATACACGGACAGTATGTAAAGCGTTTATGAAAACGCAGAAAATGCTATTGGGGAAAAAAAACACCGCAAATTAAATTTTTTTTGCAATGTTCTTGCAATATCAGAATACACGGACAGTATGTAAAGCATTTATGAAAACGCAGAAAATGCTATTGTGAAAAAAAAACACTGCAAAATATTTATTTTTTTGCAATATCAGAATACACGGACAATATGTAAAGCGTTTATGAAAACGCAGAAAATGCTATTGTGAAAAAAAAACACTGCAAATGATTTTTTTTTTTGCAATATTTTTCCAATATCAGAATAAACGGATAGTGTCTAAAGCATTTATGAAAACGCAGAAAATGCTATTGGGAAGAAAAAAAACACTGCAAAATTATTTTTTTTTGCAATGTTTTTGCAATATCAGAATACATGGTTAGTGTCTACAGCGTGTATGTATGAACATGCAGAAATTGCTATTGGGGAAAAATAATAAAAGAAAAATTAAATTTTTATGCAATGTTTTTCCAATAGCAGAATACACACAGACTTTGGTGTATCTCTTAGTATATGCAGTGTTGGTCCTAATGTTGCATTGAGCTTGCAGGTAAAACGTTTATATTTTGTCTGGCACTGGCCTCATGGCACTGTTAAGCCCCATACACACGGTCGGACAATCCGCGGACCAGGTCGGTCGGATCCTGTCCGTCGTACTTTGTCCGATGTTGGTGTTGCGTACACACGGTCGGACTACGTTGTCGGAATATCCGGTCTGCAAGAACGTCGTGACGTAAGTCGTCGTCCACGAGATTAGAAAAGGGAAGTTCAGCACCACGTCAGGCACCCGTTGGGCTCCTTCTGCTGATCCCGTGTTTATCGAGAGTTAGTCGAAGTTTGGTGACTTAAGATTCGCGCTTCTCAGTTTTCTGACTCAGATCGTTACTGCTCTTCAGTTTGTGCTTGTCGTGCGTATCTGTTTATTAGTGCATGTAGTCAGTTCGCATTTGTTGGTCATTGCGGCCTATATCTTGATATAGGACGCTTTGATTTGCACTGCTTATTGTCTGCTCGTTTCTGGTATTCATTTCGTTCTTTCAGGCCTTGCTGTTTATCGGTGCTTTCTGTTTGTCCGTTCTGACCAGCCGACTTTTGTGACCTTGTGAGCGATGTTTCCCGTGCGTACTCGTCGCCGAGTTCGTGCTGTACGCGGAATTGGTGCCGGGCTTTTAGCTTTGAGCCAAGACCCGTCCATGAACAGAGTGACGAGGAGTATGTGGACCAAGAATTGGTTGCTTCAGCGTGACCAATTCTCGCACATGCCTTTGCTTCGTGAGATCCGGGAGAATAATCCTGATGATTTCAGGAACTTTCTCAGGATGACGGACCCCGATTTTCACCGTCTTTTGGCTTTGCTGACCCCCTTTATCAGCCGGCAGGATACCTGCATGAGACAAGCCATTACTCCGGAGCAGAGGCTTGTTGCCACGTTGAGGTACTTGGCGACAGGGAGAAGTCTTCAGGATTTAAAGTTCTCTTCAGGTATCTCTCCCCAGGCCCTGGGAATCATTATTCCAGAGACCTGTTCTGCCATCATCCAGGTCCTGCAGGAGGACTATATTAAGGTAACATTTATACTTTACTATTCCCTTCTATGTATGCTCTGTTTGCTAATGTCTTCTATTTTTGACCTCCTTCCCTAATTACCATGATTGCAATATGTTCTAATATGCTGTGCCCCTTTTCTCCTTCATGCATTTTTCCCTTCACTTACCTCACCAGCATGCTCTTCTGCCACAATAGACACCTATGGCCTAGTCACTTAAGCAATGTATTTTGTCTGCTGCATAGTATTGTTTGCCCCCAAACACCCCCTAAAATATGCACAAATGTTTGCTGTGTGGTTTACTTCATGTAGAGCCCCTTTTTTATTTGTTTTGGGTGGGGGGGGGGGGGCAAACTCATTAGGAACCCCCTCCCCCAACTGCTCTGTCAGATGGTACCAAAGCATGTAGTGCAAGGGGCTGCCTCCATACTTTCCATTTCCTATTTTTTTGTGTTCTTTCCCTCCTATTAGCTTGCTTGGTAATTTCATAATGTCACAATGTGCTTTCCTTTTTTTTGGGGGGGGGGGTTGGAAATGTTAGTTTAGCTTTCCTGGGGGCTGCCAATAGTGTTAAGTACAGAGGGTCTGGCCAAACTAGCACACATTATTGAGCCATTTGCCAATCAATGAAGTGCAGAGGGTTACCTGTCCAACAACCCCCCCCCCCCCCCCCAAAACCCTAGTTATTGCCAATGGCCCATCAGAAGTGTGGGAATTGATGGGGGGTGAGTAATCTGTGAAGGGGAGCCTCTACTTTTCTGTGCAAATACTTTCCAGCCTCCAATTTTAAACAATGCTCTTGTTCCAAGATGTTGATTGTCTAATCTGCTTGCAATGTTTATGTGCAAAGTGACTAATTATTTTTTCTTGTTTCACTCCACAGTTCCCTTCCACGCCACAGGAATGGCAGACTGTGGCCTCCCACTTTGCCAGCCGTTGGGACTTTCCTAACTGCGGAGGGGCAATTGATGGGAAACACGTCCGCATCGTCCCACCGCCCAACTCGGGGTCCTACTATTATAATTATAAAGGGTTTAATAGTGTAGTGATGTTGGCGGTGGTGTCGGCAACATACGAGTTTATGTATGTGGACGTGGGGATGAACTGCCGGATCTCGGATGGTGGTGCCATTACGCACACAGAGTTCTCCTGGCGTCTCCAAAGTGGCAGTCTGTGCTTGCCACCTCCAGAGGAGAATGCAGAAGGACTCCCCTTCGTCTTTGTCGCAGATGAAGCGTTTGCGTTGACTCCCCATGTGATGAGGCCGTTCCCGATGAGGACCCTCACCCCAGACCAGAGGGTCTTCAACTACAGGCTGTCCAGAGCCAGAAGAGTGGTGGAGAACACTTTTGGCATCCTGGCCAGCCGCTTCCGCCTGTTCTTGACGGCATTTAACTTGGCGGAATACAAACTGAACCACATAGTTCTTGCCTGTTGCATATTGCACAACTTCCTCAAAAGACATAACAGGAACTATGTGGTGCCCGTTGGCCCAGATGTGGAGGGCCCTCCAAATGCGGACCTCACAGCCCTTCAAGTGGCACGTCCAGGCTTGCCCCCTCTAAATGCCCGCGCGGTCCGCGAGCAATATATGGAGTACTTTGTGGGTAGGGGGGCCATTGCTCTGCCTGACGATGTGTGAGAGGCCTTTTTTAATAAATCTGATATTTCAACCAACCTATGATTTCTTGTCATTTCAGTATTCTTTTTAGCTTATTTTACCTTGAAATTTTTTCCCTTTGCCTTCGACAGTGGGAATGCACTTTCTGGGCAAAAGGAGGTAACAGTCTCTTCTTCCGAAAAAGATTAGTCTCATGTTGTGTGTTTGCTACCTAATCTTTGGTCTAGATAAGGTTTGTACTGCATAACTGACACCCAAAATACTCCTTTTCATCACCAGGTCAGACATGTGTGTATTCTCAAAAATGCTGTGCTCCGTGTTTTCGTACAAAGCACTGTGGGTGTCATTTACATAAGTCAAATCCACTATGCTCTAAAAGTGCAGTGAAAAAGTGCCCTGGAAAAGAAACTTGCAGTGCAAAGTGGACTTGCCTTTAGTAAATAACACCAATTGCCCCCCATATCCTTTACATTTGACATACATAATGCATTGTGTTTTTGAAATAAGGAAGCCACACATTTCGAAAAATAAAAAAGTTTACTTGGAAATCATTCACAAGTGCGTTTACAATCTTCACGCCCAAACTGACAACATCTTGGTTATTTACAACATTGTTTACAAACATTCCGCAATTGGTAAAACCAGGCATGGAGCAAAACAGAACCTATGAACTAGGAAAGTTCAACTTTGTAAAGTGAAGACAAGATCAGACATGACTATATGTTCAAAGTGTGTTTGATCTTGCCTTCATCACATGGGGGGGTCACCCCTGGAAAGTGGAAATTTAGAACATGCACACAATTTGGGTCTGAAAATGGTCATTAGATGCTAAAACACATGCCTAGAAGCTTCAAAAGTGCCATTTTCCATCATGGGGATGAATGGACGTTTTTTGGGGGTGCAACCCCTTCACCACAACCACTTTCGTAGTTCGTAAAGTGGTTGCACCCCCTAAAAAACGTTGGCATTCATCCACCATGATGGAAGCTAGCACATGTGGACACAATGTGTGCATGTTCCAAATTTCACACAGTTCTTAAGTTGCAAATGTGTTCAGAAGCTGGCACAAATGTGTGTTAATTACTTGGTGCGTTTTCATATTTTTCCTAAAACATCAATGATGTTCTTCAATTTTTGTTGAACATCATTGATGTTTTGCTTTATGTAATCTAGATCTCTATTGCAGACCATTATCTCCCCGATGAGTACGTGGGCACTCTCTGTGGTAAAGTGCGATTTTTCTTCCACAACATCCACGTCACCTAAAAACCACAAACAAACAAAAATGGGGTGTTGGAAATGAGGCAGCCATACATTGATTAGCTTACCAGTAGCTGTGTTCTCCCACACTCACCTGTTGTGGTGACAATTTCTCCAAGTTCGATGATCTCTCCTTCCTCCTCCTCCTCCTCCTCTGCTTCTGCTCTTTCACCTTTTTTGGGAGGTGTTGGTTTTGGGGTTTCCTCAGACGGCCCAAGTTTTCGCTCCCCTATGAGAATGTACAAAAGGAAGATTTAGCAACACAATCTATTGAGGGCAGAAATAGGAAATGACAAACATTGCTTGAAAGTGACGGACACTATTTTTGTTTGGCCAGTTACAAATGCCAACTACATGAATGTAGTCACTTTGTAAAGGTGCTAAACTGACTAGCTTTTTGGTAGAAGTTTGTGTGATGGAGACCCCCCTCTAGTATCCACTGGAGCACATGTGTGGAAAATCCTAATAAAAAGGGGGTTTGGGTGTCCCAGCACTAGTGCTCTAGAGTCCAGATGGGTAAACAGCTACTGGGTGACCTCTCCTTTACATTGAATAAATTGGCTTTACATTCTTGATGACATTTCTAGTGAGAACAAACTTCCTTTCCCCAAAAAAAAAAACACACCAAACATCGTATTATAAGTGGCCGAACGATCGAGGTTGCGTACGATCGAATGGACACACACGACCATGACAGTGGCAGAAAGATCGAGGCTGAGTACGATCGAATGCACAGACGAACATGAAAGTGGCCATTTTGGAATGTACAACTTTGTAAAAATCAAACCACATGGAGCAGTATGCAAGCAAGAAAGCAAACACAAAACACAACTACTTACTTTTTTGAAGAATTCGCTTGATCTTTCTGTACTGATCGGCCTCCCTCAGTTTCAGGTCTGACCAGCGTTTCCTGAGTTGCTCCTTGGATCGTTGTACCCCAAAATGATTGTACAGCCTTCTCACAACTTTAGACATGATCTTGGCCTTGCGGACATTGGGGTTGAGGTAAGGGCCATACTTCCCATCATAGTCGCTCCTCTTTAATATGTCCACCATCTCCAACATTTCTCCAAATGACATATTGGAGGCCTTGAATTTCAGGCTCCGGGATCGGGACGTTTGTGCCTCCGGACTTTCCTCGTCCTCCTCCTCGTTGGTGGGATATTTGGGGCGCACCTGCTGTGTCCCCGCCATGTGCTCTCCCCACTGCGCCGTAAAGAGAAGGGGTGGGGAATAGACGAGAAAGATCGTCAGGGGCGGGCGGAGTTTGACGCATGCGCACTGTATATAAAACGTCACACGCCTGTGTCGTAGCCACGATCTGGGAGACGAGGGGAGAGAAAGCTCACGCACGAGACGATCGCTAGAAACGAAGGTACAATTTGACGTTGGTACATAACTAGCCTAGACTGATTAGAACTTGAGGCTTCTTTATGGAGAAGATTAGGAGAGTTTAGGCTGACATTATTTATATTGTTTTGTGTGGTGTTGTGTCTTGCAGAGGTGATGGAGGCCTTCTACGACGTGAGTTTTCTCCCCCTCTTCATTGATAAATACCGGGAATTTCCCCTCTTATGGCAACCTAAGCATCGTGACTACAGCAACAGACCAAAGAGGTACGCAGCCCTGCTGAAACTTGTGGCATTTGTAAAGCCAAACCTGCCCATGGCAACCGTGGCAAACTTAAAAGTAAAAATCAATAACATGAAGAGTACCTATTTCCGGGAGCGCAATAAGGTCCGGAAGTCCCTAGCATCTGGAGCTGCAGCAGATGATGTCTATGCCCCCACGCTCTGGTACTATGAGAGGCTCCACTTTCTCAAAGACCAGGCTACTGTCAGGAAGTCACTCTCGACTCTTCCTTGCACGCGTCCTTCCGCGCACGCCACCCCTGATGAGGCTTCCGAGGACCAACCTGGGCCTTCCAGTATGGAATATGTGCAGGTGCCCAGCTTGTTCCAGGTATAGTAGTTTTGTAACCATTTTGGGGAATAATGAATGATGTTCAGTTAATTCAGGATCCCCAATTGCTTAGTTCCTAACGTGATTGACATATCAACAGACAGTGGTGTTGGAGACATTTTTGGGAAGAGTCTAAACTGCAGGGCTGAGAATTGTATGGTTTTCTATTTGTAAACATTTTGCAACAGTCACTAGATGAGAATTGTGTGTGTTTGATGAACAAATAACTGAAACTATGTCCCTTTTTCATACACAGGAAGACCTCAGCCAGGAGGTGGCTGTGGAAGGTGGCAGTCAGGAGGAGGCAGGGGTTAGTGGCAGCCAACAGGGGGGTAGGCGTAGGAGCCTGACTGTCTCCCAAGTCTCTCCCCTCCGCCTTCCCTACAGAAGGGCGAAAAGCATGGGGGAGGTGGGAGAGTCAGCGCTCCAGCTGATACGAGATGCCTCAGCCTCCCTATATGCCACACCCACCTACGAGGAGGCCTTTGCCTCCTTGGTTGGCAGTAAAATGACGGGTATGGAGGCGGGGCAACGCAGCATGTGTGAGGATGTCATCCTCAAAATCCTAAATGAGGGGATGGCTGGGGAGATGACTCCCCTCACACATGTTTGCGAGAGTGACCTTGCTCCGCCTCCTCCTCCTCCTTCTGCCACCCCACCAGCACCAGCACCACGGCGTGGAAGGAAGCGTACAAGGAAGACAAGAGAGTGATGACCTTGATTCAGTCTGGTCTGAGAGAAGATGGAGCCTCTCGTAGGACCAGAGCCTGGGGACCTAGATGGCATCTGCTGCAGTTCCGGATGTTTTGGACTTCAGGACCAGATTGCGCTCCCTTATTATTTAGATAGGTACTCTTCATGCCCCCAATTTTTTAAGCCAGAAAAATGATGGTTGCCATGGGTGTCCAAGGCTTTGCAAATTCCCCAAGTTTCACCATGGCTGCGTTCCTCTTTGGTTTGTTGCTGAGACCTAAATAAATGTTTTTTGGATTTGAAATAAGCATTGACTATTGTGTTTTACTTTTCTACAATGACAGTTTTTCTTTGAGTAGGCAGGTACATTTCACTAATCCTAAAGTAGAATTAACAAGGGGCACCAACAACCAACAAACTCCTAGTAAATTTAAGCAAGAAATACAAATGTTAATAATGTGGTTTTGCTAAGTTGAGACACACAAACCCCCCCTCCAAAAAAAAAAAAAAAAATCTCCTTCAAATATGTATTCCCCCAAAAAAAAAAAAAAAAAAAGACAAATCATGATAAAAATATAACAAAGATTGTTTTACGATCTGAGTAAAAATAAACATGTAGTGTATAAATGCTGAAAAGTAATAAAGAACTAAGTTTGTGAGAAGTGCGGGTGAATAGGAGCAGCTAAAACATGTCATTCTTGTTGCATTGTAAAGAAAAAGAGAATGCGCTGCATTAAAGACATTTTAACATTGCAGCGTGACGAATGTGCTGTGTCGATTAGGAAAGGTAGTTTTACCTGACCGAGCGCTTCCGTCACAGAATTTCTTCTGAGCATGCGTAGCACTTTGTCCGTCGGACAACCGTACACACGATCGGATTTGGTGTGATCGGACCGTGTTGACGGCAAATCTTTCCAGCAGGAGATAAGACTTTGTCCGTCGGACAAACCGACGTACACTGTCCGATGGTGCATACACACGGTCTGATTTTTCAACAACATTGTCCGATCGGACAGAATCCATGAAAAAGTCCGACCGTGTGTATGGGGCTTAACTGTGACTGTGCACTGCACCCCAGCCAGGGTACAATTGATTTAGGAATCTCTTCAATAATTATCTCTGCCTCTTTCTTTTGCTAAATAAAGAAACTCCCTACTGTAGCTATCTAGATCGCTCACTGATCTAACTAATTAGAATAAAATTCAAGGAATGTGGACTGACTTTAGCACACTAACTCCTAAAATCCTCTATCTATCTGCAGCACAGGAACCTGTCTAACAGTGTCTGTCTAACAGAATGACGCTGTGTGCTGTGTGTGTACTATTTATAGAGACTGGGTCACATGCTGCACTGGCCAATCACAGCCATGCCATTAGTAGGCATGGCTGTGATGGCTTCTAGGGCACACTAGTGAAACGATCATCCATTGGCTGCCCTAAAGCTGTTAAAAAGGCGCCAATACAGCGCCGAACACCGGACCCGAACCCGAACTTACAGCCAATAGTTCGGGTTCGGGTCCGGGTCCCGGACACCCAAAAGTCTGGTACGGACCCGAACTTTACAGTTCAGGTTCGCTCAACCCTACTTATTAGGGCAATTGGATGTAATCAATCTGAAGTCTTTGGAAAGGGAATAGTGGCCTGGCCAAATGTCTTTGTGTTACTCTGGTCGGTTTTCCTGGGTTGTTTTAAGCACAGATTATGCATCCCTCAACAAAGTCTTGACATGCACTTCTGGAGTACCGAATAAACCATCCAGCCTTGCTTATGTTTCTCTCCATTGCCTTAGGGCCTACATGACTCAGGCCATGGGCTAGTTGCATGATCATCTTCTCTGTTTGAGGCGGGACACATATTCCATTTTCCTTGCACAATCCTTCTTGGTTCTTCTTTGCTCTGTCCCTTTCTATGATTCCATTCCAATCATCAGGTGCAGATTCTTGCAATTTCTTAATCAGTTCTTTTACTTTGAGTATTTGTTCTCTTCTTTTTCTATAATCTGTTATGGGCTTCTTCTTATTTCTTTGAAAAATCAGTGATTAGGGTCATGATTGCTTCTATTGGTGTTTCAGCAGCCTTTCTGGCAGTATATGCCTTGACCTTCAGGATGGCTACTTTCTTTGGGAGGGTGACTGCTTCAAAAAGTTCTTAAACATGTGTCCAGTTTTGATTTGGTTCTCTTGCAGCAGTTGTGAATAGTGTTGAGCGGACACCTGGGTGTTCGGGTTCGTCGGGTTCGGCCGAACTTTGGAAAAAAGTTCGAGTTCGGGACCGAACTTGACCCAAACTTGACTCCGAACCCGAACCCCATTGAAGTCAATGGGGACCCAAACTTTTGAGGACTAAAATGGCTCTAAAAAAGTAATGGAAAGGGCTATAGGGCTGCAAATGGCAGCAAAATGTTGTTAAGAGCATGACGAGTGCTCTGCAAACAAATGTGGATAGGATAATAACTTAAAATAACATAAAATACATAAAAATTTAAAATAATATTCTCAGAAGAAGAAGTACAGGAAGTCATTAAGAACCTCAGAAACTCAACGGCACGATGCCACACATATGGTGGGAATGCCCCAGAATACGCCCTTTCTGGAAAAAATTATTCAATTCAATGGATAAGCTAGTGGGAAAATAAAATACTTTGAAATTAAAAAAATAAAAAATAATAATCTTGACCTAGGAGAACGAGGTCCATATGGAGTAGGAGGTTGAGGTGGCGGTGGATGTGGCTGTGTAGGTGGAAGCGGAGTGGAGGAGGACGAGGTAGCCAACACTGGTTCAAAAATACAACAATGGCTGGGTAAGTCTGGTGATGTGTTGAATTCTGTCCCTCGTCAGATAGTGTCCGCCCTGTACTGTGCTTGCACAGTACGTAGGACAAGGGGATTCCGAAAATCTCCGAAGACGAACGGCGCTTGCGTGGTGAGTCTAGGTTCAAGCCACACCATCCGAGGTTCAAGCCAAGCGAAGCGAGGCCGTGGCCGAAGCACGGCGAGTGAAGCGAGCCTGTGAGGGGCCCTGAAACTATGTGCTACCGTATGTCCACTTGGATGGTGGGGCTTGAACCTGCACTCACTGTGCAGGCGCCGTTCATATTCGGAGATTTTCGGAATCTCCTTGTCCTCCGTACTGCGCAAGCGATGCGCCTGCGCAGTACGGGCCGGACACTATCCGATTGCCGGACAGTTTTTGTCAGAACACTGGAATACATGTCTATTCTGCACAAGGTACGGACAAGTCCTGTGGGATCCATGCCTGGTTCATTTTAATGAACGTGAGCTTATCCACATTGGCTCTGGACAGGTGGCTGTGATTGTCTGTGATAACGCCCCCTGCCGTGCTAAATACACATTCAGATAATACACTGGCTGCAGGGCAGGTCAGCACCTCCAAGGCGTAAAGGGCAAGCTCAGGCCATGTGCTCAATTTGGAGACCCAGAAGTTGAAGGGGGCAGACCCATCATTCAGTACGTGTAGGCGTGTGCACACATACTGCTCCACCATGTTGATGAAATGCTGCCTCCTGCTAAGAAGTTCCATCTCAGCTGGTGGTGCTGGTTGTTGTGGCGTGCTGACAAAGCTTTTCCACATTTCCGCCATGCTAACCCTGCCTTCTGAGGTGCTGGCGGTGCCACGGCTGCGTTGGAGACCTCTTCCTCCTCCTCTACATTCGCCTTGTGCTTCCACCGTACCCCCGATGTCAGGTGGGAATGCCACCAGCAGGGCGTCTACCAGCGTGCGCTTGTACTCACGCATCTTACGTTCACGCTCCAGTGAGGTAATTAAGGACGGTACGTTGTCCTTGTAACGGGGATCCAGCAGGGTGGCCACCCAGTAATCAGCACCAGTTAGAATGTGGGCAACTCGGCGGTCATTGCGGAGACACTGCAGCATGTAATCGCTCATGTGTGCCAGGCTGCCCAGAGGCAATGAAAAGCTGTCCTCTGTGGGAGGTGTATCGTCTGTGTCCTCTGTATCCCCCCAGCCATGCACCAGTGATGGCCATGAGCTGGTCTGGGTGCCACCCTGCTGTGAAAATGGTTCCTCCTCCTCATCCTCCACCTCGTCATCCTCCAGAACTGTGCCCTTGCAGCTGGACAATTGTGTACCTGGCGTTTGTTGGTGCAGGAACCCACCCTCGTAGCCACTTGTGAATGACTGCCCTGAAAGCCTTGGAAATGATCCCTCTTCCTCCTCCTCCTCCTGTGCCACATCCTCTTCCATCATCACCCAAAGCGTTTTTTGAAGGAGGCATAGAACTGGGATAGTAACGCTGAGAACGGCGTCATCGGCACTGGCTATGTTGGTGGAGTACTCGAAACAGCGCAACAAGGCACACAGGTCTCGCATGGAGGCCCAGTTATTGGTGGTGAAGTGGTGGTGTTCCGCAGAGCGACTCACGCGCGCGTGCTGCAGCTGAAGCTCCACTATCGCCTGCTGCTGCTCGCACAGTCTGGCCAGCATGTTCAAGGTGGAGTTTGACCTTGTGGGCACGTCACATATGAGGTGGTGAGCGGGAAGGCTGAAGTTACTCTGCAGCGCTGACAGGCGAGCAGCAGCAGGGTGAGAACGCTGAAAGTGCGCACAGATGGCCCGCACTTTCTGCAGCAGCTCTGGTATATCGGGGTAATTTTTAAGGAACCTCTGGACCACCAAGTTCGGCACATGCTCCAGGCAAGGGATGTGCATCAAACCAGGCTAAGGCCCAGAGCTGCTACGAGATTTCGCCCATTATCGCACACCACCAGGCCGAGCTTGAGGCTCACTGCCACCAAGCACTCATCGGTCTGTTGTTCCATGTCCCTCCACAACTCCTGCACAGTGTGGGTTTTTTCCCCCAAACAGGAAAGTTTTAAAACTGCCTGCTTTCGTTTACCCCTGGCTGTGCTGAAGTTGGTGGTGAAGGTGTTACGCTGACTGGATGAGGAGGCGGTAGAGGATGAGGAAGCGGAGTAGGAGGAGTTAGCAACAGGAGGCAAACTGAAGCGCCCTGCAATCCTCGGTGGTGGAAGGACATGCGCCAAACTGCTATCCGCCTCAGGCCCAGCCGCCACTGCATTTACCCAGTGTGCTGTTAGGGAGATATAACGTCCCTGACCATGCTTACTGGTCCGTAGTTAGGTGGACCTTGCCAGAGATGGTGTTGCGCAGTGCACACTTGATTTTTTCCCCCACTTGGTTGTGCAGGGAAGGGATGGCTCGCCTGGAAAAGTAGTGGCGGCTGGGCACAACGTACTGTGGGACAGCCAATGCCATCAGGCTTTTAAAACTCTGCGTCTCCACCAGACGGAATGACATCATTTCAAAGACCAGGAATTTTGAAATGCTGGCATTGAGGGCCAGGGATCGCGGGTGGGTAGGGGGGTACTTCCTCTACTGCTCCAGTGTTTGGGAGATAGAGAGCTGAACGCTTCCATGGGACATTGTGGAGAATGTTGGTCACCCAGGTGGTAGTGTTGCTGGCAGATCCTCTGTTTGTGGGTTGGCAGGTGCCACTGTCAGTACAGAGGTGAATGAGGAGGCCGAGACTGCAGCAGAAGAGGTGTCTACTCCACTGCATCTCGTGCTTTGCACTTAGATGCCTGGTCATGCAGGTTGTGCTCAGGTTGAGAACGTTTATGCCTTGCTTCAGGCTCTGATTGCACAGCGTGCAAACCACTTGTGTCTTGTCATCAGCACATTGTCTGAAGAACTGCCACGCTAGGGAACTCCTTGGACCTGGCTTTGGTGTGCTCGGTCCCTTGCTGCGTTGGGCAGTAGCAGGCGTACTGTCTAGAGGACGGACGCTCCGCTTTTGCACCCTGCTCCCTCTTCTGCTGTGCTGGTGGCTTCCTCCGAACTACACTGGTCACCTGCATGACGTTGATTCCATGTGGGGTCGAGGACCTCATCATTCTCCACATCATCTTCCACCCCCACCCCACTTCTGGGGCAGGGCTAGGTGGATGGCCCTGGGAAACCCTGCTAACAGAGTAATCAAAAAGCAGAAGAGACTGCTGCATGATTTGGGGCTCAGACTGCTTGGCTGATTTGCAAAGGGGTGAGGTGAAAGACTGATGGACATCGGCTGCAGGTGCCAACTCTGATCTTTCATCAGGAGACTGGGTGGGAGACAATGTGATGGAACAGGAGGCACTGTCAGCAACCCAATCTACTATCGCCTGTACTTGTCCTGGCCTCAACATTCGTACAGCCGCATTAGGCCCGACCAAATACCTCTGCAGACTCTGTCGCCTACTCGCACCTGAGGAAGGTGTTTCACTTGTGCGTATAGCTAGCACAGATCGGCCACGTCCTCTCCTTGCAACAGGAGCTCCACCAGCAGCACCACGACCGGGGCCACGTCCCTTCTTTGATGTTCTCCTCATATTTTTCAAATTTAGGATCTTGCCCTAAATGGGTGTTTTTAGAATAGCAGAATACACCGACAGTATCTAAAGGGTGTATCTCACACCTACAGATATGCAGAAAATACTATTCAAAAAAAAAAATGTTTGCCCTAAAAAAAAATTATTTGAATAGCACAATAGAAGAACACTATATACAATGTGTATCTCACACCTACAGATTTGCAGAAAACACTGCAAAATATTTATTTTTGCCCTAAATAGATGTTTTTGGAATAGCAGAATACACTGACAGTATGTAAAGGGTGTATCTCACAGTGAAATATGCAGTGCTGGTGCACTGAGCTTGCAGATAGAAGTTATATTTTCTCTGGCACTGGGCTCATGGCAGTGTAAAAAGACTGTGCACTGCACCCACACAACTAAATCAATGTAGATCGCTGACGCTGAGTAATTAGAATAGATTTCTGAATCAGGACTCCTATCTAATTCTCTCCCTCAAAGCAGCAGCAGGAAACTTTCCCTACACTGTATAAAGCAGAGTGACGTGCTGTGCTGTGTGCCTCTAGCTTATATAGAGGCTGGGTCACATGCTGCACTGGCCAATCACAGCCATGCCATTAGTAGGCATGGCTGTGATGGCTTCTAAGGACACACTAGTTAAACAAATGTTGATTGGCTGCCCTGCAGCTTTTTAAAATGCGCCATTACATTGCCGAACACCGGACCCGAACCCGAACATACAGTAAATTGTTCGGGTTCGGGTCCGGGTACCAAAAACCCAAAAGTCCGGTACGAACTTTACATTTCGCTCAACCCTAGTTGGGAATCTTCTGTTCTTCCAATGGGTCCATAATCATGAACTACTTCGAGAGCATACTTGCTATCAGTGTAGATGTTGGCTGTTTGATCCTTTGCGGCCTCACAGACTTTGGTGACCACTTTTTCAACCTGCGCTGAATATGATGAATGGAGTAGTTGGGTCTCAATCACTTCCTCCAATGTAATCACTGCATATGCCATTCTTGGGAACTCCATCTTTGTACCAGGGGCAGATCCAGAGTCTAGTCTCGGGAGGGGCACTGCCAGAACATAAGTTTTTTTACAGGCAATTTATTGGGGAAATGGCTGATGTTGACGCTTCAATCATCATTGGACCATGGTTGTTATGGTGTCAAGATGATTGAAGCACATTATTTCTATTATTACATTGTTATAGAAAATGAAATAGTTCAACTTACCATAATGCAGAATTAGTGTGAGCCCTGAGTGTGTCACTTGCCAGGAGTTGCGGATTGTCATTTGCCACGTCACCTGCCACAAGTTGCGAATTGTCCACTTGTCACGTCACCTGCCACAAGTTGCAGATTGTCACTTGCCACGTCACCTGCCACACGTTGCAGATTGTCCACTTGCCACGTCACCTGCCACAAGTTGTGGATTGTCATTTGCCACGTCACCTGACACAATTTGTGGATTGTCATTTGCCATGTCACCTGCCACAAGTTTTGGATGGTCACTTGCCACGTCACCTGCCACACGTTGCAGATTGTGCACTTGCCACGTCACCTGCCACACCTTGCAGATTGTCCACTTGCCACCTCACCTGCCACAAGTTGTGGATTGTCATTTGCCACGTCACCTGCCACAATTTGTGGATTGTCATTTGCCGCGTCGCCTGCCACAAGTTGCGAATTGTCCACTTGCCACGTCACCTGCCACAAGTTGCGGATTGTCACTTGCCACGTCACCTGCCACAAGTTGCGGATTGTCATTTGCCACGTCACCTGCCACAAGTTGCGAATTGTCCTCTTGCCATGTCATCTGCCACATGTTGCAGATTGTCCACTTGTCACGTCACCTGCCACAAGTTGTGGATTGTCATTTGCCACTTCACCTGCCACAAGTTGCGGATTGTCATTTGCCAAGTCACCTGCCACAAGTTGCGGATTGTCCACTTGCCACGTCACCTGCCACAAGTTGCGGATTGTCATTTGCCACGTCACCTGCCACAAGTTATGGATTTTCAATTGCCACGTCACCTGCCACAAGTTGTGGATTGTCATTTGCCACGTCAGCTGCCACAAGTTGCAGATTGTCATTTGCCATGTCACCTGCCACAAGTTGCAGATTGTCATTTGCCACGTCAGCTGCCACAAGTTGTGGATTGTCACTAGCCACGTCCCCTGCCACACATTGCGGATTGTCACTTTCCTGCTAAGGTGGAGATGATGTAATGTCTCTGCTGCCCACGGCTGCTTGCACAGTGAGTGAGGATGGAACTGCAGGGTGGGCGCCGGGCAGTGAGAGATGATGTCATCTCTCTGCTCCACCACCCACTGATTGGCCAACTCTCCCACCGAGCCTCACAACTGCATCCGCTCTCTCCCCCACCCGCCGAGCCGCCCAGCTGCCCGTCCGCTTGCACAGTCAGTGTGACTGTGCAAGCGGAGAGGCAGTTGGGTGGCTCAGCCACAATTAATTCCCCTCGGATCCGCCCTTGCTTTGTACAGGCATGAACCCTCTGCAAACAGGATCAGATCAGAATTTTCAAGAGAAGCGTCCTTTACTGGGAAGATTTGCTGCATTTCTTCTTCCATAAGTTTTAAGCAGATGTGGTCACCCTCCTCTTCAAGGTCTTCTTCTCTCTCTAGGAAAAAGCTGTCAGGATTGGTTGTAGTACATCTTTCACTTCTATTTCTCCTAATTCAAGCAGGATAGACATGTACGGAGCTGTATTGAAAAGTAAGCGTAGTGCAGACATGACAGGGTGCAAGTGTTACTGGGAGGGGGCTTACCTGATTGGAGTCCAGCAGGAGGGGGTGGAGTATTGTTGATTGGTTTGGTGGGGAGCACGGAAAGGTCACCAGTCCAGAGTCAGCAGGGTAGGAGAAACGTTGAAGCAGCACCCTAGGAAAAGATCAGTGGATTAGAGCAATTGTGGGAACAGCTTAGAAATGCAGCGGAACTACATGGGTCAGACTGGCTTCATAGCCAAATTGTGGCCAATTTACAGGGGGTAGGGCAGGGACCCCAGTTAGACAGGGACACCCCTTTGCGGCCTCGTAGGTCTAGGCCTCCGGTGCGCCTGAGCCCCGACAATACCCCCCGGACTCAACGCCGTCTTGGGAGCCCCAATTGGGACCCTTCAGGCCCCCCTGCGAAGCAGACACCTCGGTCGGCGGGCAGAGGGCCTGGGAGGAATCCCCGTCCACGGCAAAGTCCCAGGGTGGGGGGGGGCCACTCACCAGTCCAGGCCGCTTGCCCCCTCCAGGACCGCCCGAGCTGAGATCCACCAGGCAGCTGTCGCTGGCGATGCTCCGGTCGGGGCAGCTGCCTGGCGTGGGAGATTACGGTCGTCGGGCGCCGGCCTTGTCGTTGAAGCGGCCGGTGGCCTGCCACGTGTGGGCGCCATCTTGCCTCCAGGAGGAGGGCCAGCGCCATTTGCAGAGCGGCAGTCGGGAGGCCACGCCTCCAGGCCCAAGTCCGGGTCTGGGAGGGACGGTGGGAACGGAGCGTGCGCGAGCACGTCGGCGTCGGCGCAGAGAGATGACGACAGCGGAACTGACGTCAGTGACGACGGCCGGAAGTCGACGAACAAAGATGGCGGCTGCCATCGGAACAACCAGGAAGCGACCCGGAGGCGGCCTGGGGTGCTTAGCGGAGCGGCAAAGAGGCCTGGAACGGCGCCCGGGAACGGAGGAGAGAGCAGCTGCGAGGAAGGGGAACTGATGGAGGAGGACGACGACCCGGCGGGAGCAGCGAATGGAACAGCTGGTGGGCCATCCAGCCTGCAGCAGCCAGGTAGGACACGGGGTCATCCATGTCAGCAGGGGGTAGCGGGAGGGGGGTGGGGGGGGGACATGTGCTGGCTTGGGGGTTCAAGGGGAGGGGTTGGGGGGGAGGGGGGGTGCTGGAGGTATTGAAAACATTACTGCATAGATTGGGAGGGGGGCACTACAGGTACCAGCCCCGGTCAATCCCTGGGTGGCCCCGAACACGGCGACACAGGAGCAGGGGGTCCTTTCTGGGCAGGCGTCAGGGGTATCAGCGGAAACGCAGACGGAGACGTTGCGGGACAAGGAGGGTGCAGCGACGGACAAGGACGCGGAAAAGGATAAAGAAAAGGAGAAGGGAAAGGATGCTGAAAAGGATAGGGAAAAAGAAAAAGATGCTGAAAAGATTCGTTTGGCAGATGCGGCTCGCTGCGAGGTGTACGTCTGTTTTGAGGGACCTCTGGGGGAGAAGATATGGAAGGATGAATTTGTGGAAATTTTTTCGTTACTCCCGTTAGAAAAATTTAATTTGGACAGGGTCAAGCCGGACGAGAGTAAAAAAGAGGAGGAGGAGAAGCGCAGGTACAGGCTGATTCCACACACGTTTGCCAATTGGTTGCAGGCATTTGCGATCCTGGCTAGCGTTATAGGGGAGAAGGCGCCAGAACATTGTTCGGCTTTGTTCTGTTACCTGGAGGCGATTAGTGAGGCACATAGGGTATATGGTGGTCTTGCTTGGCCCAGCTACGATGAGCAGTTTCGTCAGCGGAAGGCGGTTCGTCCGGCTATTAGATGGGACCATAAGGACATCAGCCTTTGGATGAAGTTGATGACTTCTTCGCGGGCTGCTGGACAGTTTTTTCCAGGGGGGGCCGGTGGCGCCTCTTCAGCAGGATCGCCGGCCCCAAAAAAGAAAGGGGTCTGCTGGCAGTTTAATGATGGAACATGCAAGTTTGGGAACTCCTGTCGTTACAAGCATGAGTGTTCCGGATGCAGTGCAGCACACCCCTTCTCGCGATGTTTCCGACAGGCGAGAAATCGCACCGGGGATTTCGCTGGAAAAAGGGATGACGCCGGTGAATCTGGGAAGGATGCTACCTTTCCTAAGTAGGTATCCCAACCGGAAGCGGGTTTTCGTGAAGGGTTTCGGATTCCGAGTACGATGAGTGAGGTTCCTCCAGTTTCGGATAATTTGCGGTTGGCGTTACAGCACGCGGAAGTGGTTTCAGGTAAATTGGGGAAGGAAGTGGCTCTCGGCCGGATGGCGGGTCCATTTTCAGTCCCTCCGGTTCCCGATTTGGTAGTTTCTCCTTTAGGAGTAGTACCCAAGAAGGAACCGGGGCAATTTAGGAACCTGTCGTACCCAAAAGGGGGTTCGGTAAACGATGGTATTGACCCGCAAGCTTGTGCGGTTACCTATACATCGTTTGACGCGGCAGTGTCATGGGTGCGGAAGTATGGAAAAGGGGCCCTGATGGCGAAGACGGATGTGGAAGCGGCGTTTAGGTTGTTGCTGGTTCATCCACGGAGTATGCATTTGCTAGGTTGTTATTGGCAAGGATCGTATTTTGTTGATCGCTGTTTGCCCATGGGTTGTTCGATTTCGTGCGCTCTCTTTGAAACTTTTAGTTCCTTATTTAAATGGGCAGTTAGAGAGACAGTGGGGGTGAATTCAGTCATCCACTACCTGGACGACTTCCTTTGTGTCGGCCCTCCGGGATCCCGCGGCTGCGGGATCTTGCTGGGGACCATTCAGTATCTGGCAGATAGATTCGGTATTCCTTTGGAGGCGGACAAAACGGAGGGCCCGGCCTCGGAGCTAGTGTTCTTAGGAATCACGATTGATTCCATTGCGATGGAATGTAGGCTTCCCGAGGACAAGGTGGTGTCCTTGAGACGGGAGGTTAGGGAGGCACTCGGTAAACGGAAACTTAGGTTGAAGGAAGTGCAGTCACTCCTGGGCAAATTGAATTTTGCCTGCAGGATCATTCCGATGGGGCGTGTGTTTTGCAGGAGATTGGCGGCAGCGACTGCGGGGGTTAGGATGCCTAATCATTTTATTAGATTATCAAAAGAATTGGGGGAGGATTTGAGAGTGTGGTACTCGTTCCTGGAAGATTTTAATGGGCGGTCACTAGTGATGGAGGGGGCGGTCAGCAACGATGACTTGGAGTTGTTTACCGATGCGGCAAGTTCCGTAGGATACGGGGCTTATTGCCAAGGGAATTAGAGTGCGGGGCCTTGGCCGGATGAGTGGAGAGTGGCGGGGTTCTTGAAGAACCTGGCATTGCTGGAGCTCTTCCCCATACTACTGGCCGTGGTATTGTGGGGGATAAGCTGAGGAATAGGAAGGTGAGGTTTAATTGCGACAACATGGGGGTGGTGGTGGCCATTAATAACATATCAGCCTCATCCCCCCCGGTAGTTAGATTGCTTCGGCAGTTAGTGCTCAGTTGTTTGAGATTGAATGTGTTCATGTATGCGGTTCATATCCCGGGGATCGAGAATAAGTTAGCGTATGCTCTGTCTCGTTTCCAGTGGGAGGAGTTCCGCAGACTGGCTCCGGAGGCAAACGCGACGGGGGACCCATTCCCGCCGGCATTATGGAAGATTGCGTTGGGATCATTGATGGATTGATTCTGCAGTCACTCAGCGAGAGTACTAGGATGGCTTATCAAAGAGTGTGGAGTGAATGGTGCGCTTGGTTGGTAGTGGTAGGAGGGTCGGAAGATCCTGAGGGGTTGGTACATTGGGTGTTGTACTTTATTTGCATAAATTATGCTAATGGGGTATCGGGTACGGCAATGAGCAAGAAGTTGTCCGCATTGGCATTTAGGCTTCAGTACAAGGGGCTGCCTGACGTGACCAAGAGTTTCTTCGTACGGAAGGACTCCAGGTGCCCTATTTCGTTTGCAGTATTGAGCGTTTTGTTAGAACAGTTAGAAAAGGTGTGTTCCTCAGTTTTTGAGAACAAACTTTTCCGAGCTGCCTTTCTATTAGCATTTTTCGGGGCATTCAGAATTGGGGGTTCGAGGTTTGGGGACGTTCATCAGTAGTGCTATGGATTAGGAGGTCAAAGACGGACCAGCTGGGCAAGGGTGCGCGGGTGGAACTGTTTCCAAGTTCAGAGCCACAGGTCTGTCCGGTTACGGCGGTGGGTGACTTTTTGAGGGCACGCCCGGTGGGGGAAGGGGCCTTGTTGATGCACAAGGATGGCTCATTCCTGTCTAGGTTCCAGTTCACAGCAGTACTAACGAAATGCTTGGAAGCGGGGGGCTTATCCCCGGGTGAGTATGCAGCTCATTCTTTTAGGATTGGGGCGGCTACGGAGGCATCCAGGTGGGGTCTACCGGTGGAGGTTATACGTAAGATTGGGAGTCAGCTCGTTTCCAGTTGTATGTTCGCCCCCACCTCATGTAAAGTTGATGTAGGGGGGGGGGTGCAGGTGTGTTTATGTATTTTCTGTAGGGGATATTGTTTCAGTTTTAGATCTCGCATTTTTATGTCTTTCAGCGCCAGTCTGTCTCATTTGGATTCTGGGACATTCGTTCGTGTTCTGGGGTGCTAGACAGGCGGATGTGCGGCCGGACGGCAGGCAGCTCAGGATGTCCAGGGAGGAAGGCAGGATCCGGTGGATTGGGGTTCCGGGCATGAGGTGGCATAAGGTTTTACCAGAGGTTCACAGGTTTGCAGGATTGGATCGACCTCCGGGCGTTCTGGTCCTGCATGTGGGGGGGCAACGACTTAGTGGTCCGACCCATGCGGCAGATCATTAAGGATATCCAGTGGGATTTCATTAGGCTCAGCACCGCTTTCCCTGACATGATCATACTCTGGTCAGATATTGTGGCTCGCATGTCGTGGAGAGGGGCCCGCTCCTGGGAAAAGATTATTAAGACCAGGATAAAGGTTAATAAGGAGGTTGGCAGGTTTATAGCTAGAAACGGAGGTATAGTTGTTAGGCACCAGTGTTGGTCATCTTACTTTAAAAAAGTAATTAGTTAAGTTACAAATTACTTCTCCCAAAAAGTAATTGCGTTAGTAACTCAGTTACTACATTGGAAAAGTAATTAGTTACTCAGCAAAGTAACTGACTTTTTTTTAAAAAATATTCTATACGTGTAACTAAGGGGCGGGTCTAGTATTACTGTAACCAAGGGGCGCATTTATTATTATTGTTATATATCGTGTAACCAAGGGGCTGCTCTATTATTACTCTTACCAAGGGGCAGATCTGTTATAGCGTGTAAGCAAGGGGGCGGGTCAATTATTATTATATCGTGTAAGGGGCAGATGACTACAGAAGAGGGCGAATGTTAAATTAATGGGCAGAGCTCGATATATAACAATAATAATAAATGTGCCCCTTGGTTACAGTAATACTAGACCCGCCCCTTACTTACACGATAGACGCCCCTTGCAGAGTAGCACGAGCATCTGGAACGTGCGGCATCGCCTCGTACAATTACATGTTAACTACGCCTGCGTGGTGCAGAGTTCACTCAGAGCTGTTTAGGTTCAGCAATTTTCGGACGCTCCGTAGTGCTTCGTACTGCGCAAGCCCTGCGCCTGCGCAGTACAGGGGGTCCTTATCCGGCGGGGGAACTTTTTTGACAGGACACCGGAATTACACTACTGCCATCTAGTGGCGGTAGATGTAATTGGGGTAACTAAGCCAAAGTAATGGGAACTGAGTTACCATGAGGGGAAAAGTAATCAGTTAGATTACTAGTTACCCTCTAAAGTAACTGAGTTACGTAACTCAGTTTATTTTAACTCAGTTACTTACATCACTGTTAGGCACTGGGAGCTGGAGGTAGATACTTGGAGGTACCTTAGGGGAGATGGAGTTCACCTCAACCCGGGATTGATTTGTGGTCTCTGGTCACACTTGTCCCGCGGTGGCGTTTTGGTTTCCTTGACGACAGTTATAAAAAGTTACTCAGTTAAGAGGAGTTATTGAAAATGTAGGACCCATCACAGGTATGGAGTCCGCCCGGGTGGTCTGACAGTTGGCCAGACTCACGGGTTAATAAGTTGGGGGTCTGTGGTCAGTTGGCAAGTCCCAGAGGCGAGTCTGCGGCTGGGGATGTATGCCAACAAACGGGATTACAGGCTCAGTAGTTAAGTGGTCGTCAGGGATCAGTAACTAATAAGTTTGATGAGCTGGATTAGGAGTTAAAATAGAAGGTTTAAAAGTTAGAATGGTTCAGAAGTAGAGTTGAGCGGACACCTGGATGTTTGGGTTCGGCAGGTTCGGCCGAACTTCAGAAAAAAGTTCGGGTTCGGGACCGAACTTGACCCAAACTTGACCCCGAACACCGAACCCCATTGAAGTCAATGGGGACCCGAACGGCTATAATAAAGTGTCGGCTCCCGTCCCCCTTAATACAGAGAACAGTCATTAAAGTCATTTATTTTTAAAAAGTTAGTCATAAAAAGTGTTTGGGGACCCGGGTCCTGCCCCAGGGGACATGTATCAATGCAAAAAAAGCTTTTAAAAATGGCCGTTTTTTCGGGAGCAGTGATTTTAATAATGAATAAAGTGAAACAATAAATGTGTAATATTCCTTTAAATTTCGTACCTGGGGGGTGTCTATAGTATGCATGTAAAGGGGCGCATGTTTCCTGTGCTTAGAACTGTCTCTGCAAAAAGTGTCATTTTTGCAGAAAAGAAAGCTATTTAAAATCACTCGCGGCTAATGTGTATTGTCGGCTCCCGTAATACAGAGAACAGTCATTCATTGAAAGCCATTCATAAAAAAAAAGTCATTGATAAAAAAAAAAAAAAAAAGCGTAGGGGTAATAACCAGGCCCTTCAGGTCTGGGATGGATATTAAGGGGGACCCCAGCCAAAAAAAAAAAAAAAATGGCGTAGGGTCCCCCTCAAAATCCATACCAGACCCTTGAGGTCTGGGATGGATTTTAAGGGGAAACCCAGCCAAAAAAAATAGCGTGGGGTCCCCCTCAAAATCCATACCAGACCCTTATCCGAGCTCGCAACCTGGCAGGCCGCAGGAAAAGAGGGGGGATGAGAGCGGCCCCCCCTGACGCCTGAACCGTACCAGGCCACATGCCCTCAACATTGGGAGGATGCTTTGGGGGTCTAAGACCACCAAAGCACCTTGTCCCCATGTTGATGAGGACAAGGGCCTCATCCCCACAACCGTGCCCGGTGGTTGTGGGGGTCTGCGGGCGGGGGGCTTATCGGAATTTGGAAGCCCCCTTTAACAAGGGGACCCCCAGATCCCGGCCCCCCCTGTGTGAAATGGTAAGGGGGTACTTTTGTACCCCTACCATTTCACCAAAAAAGTGTCAAAAATGGTAAAAATGACAGGAGACGGTCTTTGACAATTCCTTTATTAAAATCTTCTTTCTTCTTGTCTTCCTTTCTTCATCTTCTCTTTCCGGCATCTTCTTCTTCCATCTTCTTCTTCCTCCGATCCGCTTCTTCTTCCTCCGATCCGCTTCTTCTTGGCCTTCTCGTCCAGCATCGGTGTCTCTTCTGGGCCGCTCCACGCAATGGGAGGCTCCCGCTGGGTGAGGCTTCTCTTCGGTATCTTCTTCCACGGCGTTGGTCTCTGAGGCTTCTCTCCGGTATCTTCTTCCAGGGCGTCAGTCTCTTCTTGGGCCACTCCTCGCAATGGGAGGCTCCCGGTGTGTGAGGCTTCGCTTCGGCTGACAGTTCTTTTATAACGGAGGGCGGGGCCACCTGGTAACCCCGCCCCCTCTGACGCATGGGAACGTCATGGGGACTTCCCTATGGCTTTCCCCGTGAACCTAATGCTAAAGTATTGGCACCAGTCTCATATTTGCCTTCCTCACCATCTTTTTCTACATGTTGCTGGTCTCTAGCATCAGATGAGCATAAACATTTGTTCCTTCAAACCCGGAAAGCAAAGAGTTCTTGGCTCTCTTCATCCAAGGCGACATTAACCACTTGCCTACCAGGTACGAACACCCCCTTCCTGACCAAGCCATTTTTCAGCTTTCAGCGCTGTCGCATTTTGAATGACAATTGCGCGGTCATGCAAGGATGTACCAAAATAAAATCTTTATAATTTTTCCCCCACAAATTGAGCTTTATTTTGGTGGTATTTGATCACCTCTGTGGTTTTTATTTCTTGCGCTATAAACAAATTAAGAGGAACAAGTTTGAAAAACGCAATATTTTTTTACTTTTTATTATAATAAATATCCAATTTTTTTTATTTTTTTTAAACAAATTTTTTCCTCAGTTTAGACCAATACGTATTCTTCTACATATTTTTGGTAAAAAAAAATCGCAATAAGCGTCTATTGATTAGTTTGCGCAAAAGTTATAGCGTCTACAAAATAGGGGATAGATTTATAGCATTTTTATTATTATTTTTTTTTACTAGTAATGGCGGCGATTTGCTATTTTTATCGTGACTGCGACATGGCGGCGGACATATCGGACACTTTTGACACATTTTTGGGACCATTCACATTTATACAGCGATCCGTGCTATAAAAATGCATTGGAAGGGTAAATAATGTTGCGCTTTAAAAGGTGGTGTACATATGGTTAAATCTACCATACGGTGACAAATAGTGTGTTAAAAATATGATATAAATGAATAGTTAAAATCATACATTTTGAGAACACATAGATAAAATCAAATTGTATACTGATAAAATCGTGACCATCTATCGTAAAATTAGAAAGGTGGTGATAGTAGATAGAACTAAATCACAGTCTATAGGTGCATGCGAGTGATCCACATGTGAATATGAAGTGGTCCAATAGAAATATCGATAAAAGCCAACGTTCCGTTTGGTATAAAGTGATTATGTGATAGGTGAATCATATAATACAATCCATGTGAATGGTGAAATTCATAACGAAGTGGCAATCTTGTGCGATCCTCCAGCCGCACTAAAAGTGCTTTAAGTGCGATGATGGTGGTTCGGTGGCATCAAGGCCCCTAAGAATGCAGCTTACCGGAAAACACAGACTTGGGTAGGCATATGCCTCACAAGTCGTGTTAGGCTTAGGTAAAGATGTTAATGGGTCGCTGTTCCACGATCTGTTCAAAGACTTCCCTCAAGGTAAATGACAATGGACAAAGGGTGGACGTCAAAAACACTCCGTATGGTCATGCGGTCATGCGCGCTCATGTATACCGAAATAAGGTAAAGAACAAAGCTCGCATATCGTAATAACGTTTAAAAGGGGGAACAATTTATTTATAATACAAAGAGAATGCTCACATTTAGTAGAATGGATAAAGAGAGATTGGTAATGGCGTAGTGCTGGTACTGTGGTCCACCCGACGCGTTTCGTCCTCTAAGACGTCCTCTGGGGTATGGACCATCAGCTCCAGCAGCACGCTTATATTGGCATTGTGACCCCAAACGAAATTGAGGGAAACCGGAAGTAAACCGTCACTTCCGGTCCGGCTTGCATTGAAAAACCTGGCCGTTTGTGTATATTTGTAATGTTAGTGGTAGATGCTTTAATATGGGGATAAAGTAAATGCACTATTTATAGTGCAAAATACTGTGTGTTTATAAGTCAAATAGCGGTGTGCAGCCTCCGATTCCGGAAGTCTGCACCGCCGCTATGTCTGGGGATTAGCGTGATGACGTCACGCGGCGTCGTATCGTCACGCGGTATCGTGTCAGCCTATCACAGCGAGGTGGAAACCAAGCCTCGCTGTGGATACAATGGCTGAATGCCGTCTGAGTGTGTATTGCGGCGCATGCGCCGCTGGATGCGGAGCCAAGCCTCGTTGTGGGTCTTATGTATGCAATGATGGAATGGGGCGGCGAATGCCCGGCCCAATCGTATTGCTAGTCCAGAATCATACCTTGCTGACACACCGGACGAGAACCGGAAGTCAGCAAAGCAAATGCAGGAAATAGTAAAAAGCCCATTGTAATTGTGTAAATGCCCATGGTTATGTGTAAATAATGGATGACAAGTGGCCCAAAGGTTACTACAGATTGAAATCACATTGCCAAATCTTGCATACAGTTTGAGACATACTATACAATTAAAGGCTTAAAATTGTTCATAAAAATTGTAATGGTAAAAATGTATAAATATATATGGCCATGGAAGAGATGTGTATGCGGCTGAAATATTTTAAAACATGAAGGGTAAAGTTCCAAATGGTAAAAATACAGTTCACAATAAAAATAAGTATTGATGATTGATAAAATAACGTAAAATTCCTCAAATATCAATATTAAAATTGATGAAATAAAACGTTAAGATAATACGATACATCAAAAAAATCTAAAAATGATAAATTAATACATCAAGAAATAGTAAAAAATCAACCAACAATAAAAAGTTATTAATTGATAAAATACCATAAGAAAAAGTTTGAATACCAGTGATGTTAAGATTGGTAAAATTGTGTTATTAAGACAATGCAATGTTATTAATGTATCGCATGTAGAGGTATGGTTTAGTGAATTGATTAGGATTAGTCTTAAAAACTGATGTATTACATAAAATTAACATATGGGTATTATGCTTTATTGATGAAGGCATTAATATCCCACTCGACGTTTAAGCCGAGTGGAGAATAAGTTTGTAATAAATAAATCCAGAAGGTCTCAAGCCTTGATACACCCCTAGTTTTTGCACCACCCCTCCAAGGTGCAACAAATCTGTTGATGATCAAAAATTGGGTGCCCCGAGGGTCTCTGTTATGAAACTGACGATAATGTCTGGGGACTGTATGTTTTATGCTGCCTCCCTTAATTTTCGTGATATGTTCACTAACTCTGAAACATTGAAAAGGGAAGTTTGGGACTTTAAATGAAGCAGTTGAGAATGCGGAGGTGAGAGTAAAAAAGTATTTATTTCATAACATTGTATAATAGTAAAGAGTAGATTTCATATATATACAATCAAATGCAATATGCACAAAATATAAACATGATGGACAAAAATAGACGTAGTAAGTACATGATGGTCAAAGTGGTAACATCTACAGTAGTAGTATGGCTTGCACATACTGCAGACGGTATGCCTGATAGCTGTAATGGTGATCACATGGTATACGTATGTGGTAATGCTGTATAGTATTGGTACCATCATCCAACTATGATTGGTGTGGCTGTAGCATCAAAATAAAGCTCTACGCGTTTCGTGGAAGTTTCTCCACTCGTCAGGAGCAGATGCGACATATTCCTAAAAAATATATACGGATATGGTAAACCATACTCTGTATAGAAAGAAATAGGAAAATAATAGTAACATTTGTTGACCAGATACACTTACCAATCCTGGTAGTGAGTGCGATATGTGAAAACCAGCATGGGGTAGGCCAGGGGCACAGACTTCACTGCGGGAGCTGAGGCAGCATGAAACACACTTACAGCAACTGATGATAATGGAAAGCGCACGGGCAGGGGGACAGTCTCCATCTAACAACAATAGTAATATGTGTTTTAGAACGGGGGTATCTGGGAACAGATATTTAATATATATTGAGTATATATTGTAGTATAGAACAATAATGGATTTTGTAGTCGTAGAAAGGTAATGAACCCAGTGTACCTCTATGTAACGTGATGATAAGAAGGGGAGGTTGTGATATGCTTAGAAAATAATAAATAATTGCCTCAATATGTGTCTGTGTTGAGTGGATAGAAAGTGGTGAAATAAATCAAAAATAGGTTGAAATAGTGCAACCCAAAAGACGCCCGAAGTGAACCTATACCCAGAAACGCTTACCCATCAGCTGCATTCCATGCAACACTGGTAAAAGGGCAGCCAGTGTGCAGGCACCCCAGGAGGAGATTGGCCGTGTAGACAGCCCGCTCCAACTGGGGGGTGAATAAATACATGCCGCCAACGCCACATGCGTGAACCGTAGACGGGAGGGCGTGCGCACCTGAGCTTAATCAAACGCTCAGTGATTGGCGCCGGATCTCCCTCACGGAAAACACGCAGAGTGATACTCAAAACGTCAGCGCAATGACGTCACGACTGACATCATGCGCTTGACGTAAGGACTGTGGCGCCGATGCACGGTGGGGCGTCCACCCGAACCTCCCGAGCACGTAAGTTGCAAGGGGAGGAGGAGTGGACCCACAGGGTGCATCGCAGCTCCCGCAGTGAAAACCCCCCAGCAAACACCATCATGCCTAGTATGCCACAATAGCACAACCCACCGCCAGAGCGATAAGTGTGTGTGTATAAAACAGGAGAAGAAAAACCTTGGTTATCCTGTGTAGCCATGAAGCCAGTATCGTACATGCCGTCTGTTAGTATCATTATTTCACCACTTTCTATCCACTCAACACAGACACATATTGAGGCAATTATTTATTATTTTCTAAGCATATCACAACCTCCCCTTCTTATCATCACGTTACATAGAGGTACACTGGGTTCATTACCTTTCTACGACTACAAAATCCATTATTGTTTTATACTACAATATATACTCAATATATATTAAATATCTGTTCCCAGATACCCCCGTTCTAAAACACATATTACTATTGTTGTTAGATGGAGACTGTCCCCCTGCCCGTGCGCTTTCCATTATCATCAGTTGCTGTAAGTGTGTTTCATGCTGCCTCAGCTCCCGCAGTGAAGTCTGTGCCCCTGGCCTACCCCATGCTGGTTTTCACATATCGCACTCACTACCAGGATTGGTAAGTGTATCTGGTCAACAAATGTTACTATTATTTTCCTATTTCTTTCTATACAGAGTATGGTTTACCATATCCGTATATATTTTTTAGGAATATGTCGCATCTGCTCCTGACGAGTGGAGAAACTTCCACGAAACGCGTAGAGCTTTATTTTGATGCTACAGCCACACCAATCATAGTTGGATGATGGTACCAATACTATACAGCATTACCACATACGTATACCATGTGATCACCATTACAGCTATCAGGCATACCGTCTGCAGTATGTGCAAGCCATACTACTACTGTAGATGTTACCACTTTGACCATCATGTACTTACTACGTCTATTTTTGTCCATCATGTTTATATTTTGTGCATATTGCATTTGATTGTATATATATGAAATCTACTCTTTACTATTATACAATGTTATGAAATAAATACTTTTTTACTCTCACCTCCGCATTCTCAACTGCTTCATTTAAAGTCCCAAACTTCCCTTTTCAATGTACCAAATATAGGGATGGAGGCGTTTACCTGCGCCTCATTTAAAGTCCCAAAACTCTCTCCCCCCCTCTACAAAGTAATTATCGGGATGGAAGCAGTTGAGAAATTGGACTAGCAGTGTTCCCCTGCTTTCCATGTGTGAGGTTCTTTCTCGGATTTTTGTATACCCCGTGTGGGATCTATATATCTGGGACAGTTATATATTGTGCTCATTTATGTATGCATTTAATGGTTTTAATAATGATACTAACAGACGGCATGTACGATACTGGCTTCATGGCTACACAGGATAACCAAGGTTTTTCTTCTCCTGTTTTATACACACACACTTATCGCTCTGGCGGTGGGTTGTGCTATTGTGGCATACTAGGCATGATGGTGTTTGCTGGGGGATTTTCACTGCGGGAGCTGCGATGCACCCTGTGGGTCCACTCCTCCTCCCCTTGCAACTTACGTGCTCGGGAGGTTCGGGTGGACGCCCCACCGTGCATCGGCGCCACAGTCCTTACGTCAAGCGCATGATGTCAGTCGTGACGTCATTGCGCTGACGTTTTGAGTATCACTCTGCGTGTTTTCCGTGAGGGAGATCCGGCGCCAATCACTGAGCGTTTGATTAAGCTCAGGTGCGCACGCCCTCCCGTCTACGGTTCACGCATGTGGCGTTGGCGGCATGTATTTATTCACCCCCCAGTTGGAGCGGGCTGTCTACACGGCCAATCTCCTCCTGGGGTGCCTGCACACTGGCTGCCCTTTTACCAGTGTTGCATGGAATGCAGCTGATGGGTAAGCGTTTCTGGGTATAGGTTCACTTCGGGCGTCTTTTGGGTTGCACTATTTCAACCTATTTTTGATTTATTTCACCACTTTCTATCCACTCAACACAGACACATATTGAGGCAATTATTTATTATTTTCTAAGCATATCACAACCTCCCCTTCTTATCATCACGTTACATAGAGGTACACTGGGTTCATTACCTTTCTACGACTACAAAATCCATTATTGTTTTATACTACAATATATACTCAATATATATTAAATATCTGTTCCCAGATACCCCCGTTCTAAAACACATATTACTATTGTTGTTAGATGGAGACTGTCCCCCTGCCCGTGCGCTTTCCATTATCATCAGTTGCTGTAAGTGTGTTTCATGCTGCCTCAGCTCCCGCAGTGAAGTCTGTGCCCCTGGCCTACCCCATGCTGGTTTTCACATATCGCACTCACTACCAGGATTGGTAAGTGTATCTGGTCAACAAATGTTACTATTATTTTCCTATTTCTTTCTATACAGAGTATGGTTTACCATATCCGTATATATTTTTTAGGAATATGTCGCATCTGCTCCTGACGAGTGGAGAAACTTCCACGAAACGCGTAGAGCTTTATTTTGATGCTACAGCCACACCAATCATAGTTGGATGATGGTACCAATACTATACAGCATTACCACATACGTATACCATGTGATCACCATTACAGCTATCAGGCATACCGTCTGCAGTATGTGCAAGCCATACTACTACTGTAGATGTTACCACTTTGACCATCATGTACTTACTACGTCTATTTTTGTCCATCATGTTTATATTTTGTGCATATTGCATTTGATTGTATATATATGAAATCTACTCTTTACTATTATACAATGTTATGAAATAAATACTTTTTTACTCTCACCTCCGCATTCTCAACTGCTTCATTTAAAGTCCCAAACTTCCCTTTTCAATGTACCAAATATAGGGATGGAGGCGTTTACCTGCGCCTCATTTAAAGTCCCAAAACTCTCTCCCCCCCTCTACAAAGTAATTATCGGGATGGAAGCAGTTGAGAAATTGGACTAGCAGTGTTCCCCTGCTTTCCATGTGTGAGGTTCTTTCTCGGATTTTTGTATACCCCGTGTGGGATCTATATATCTGGGACAGTTATATATTGTGCTCATTTATGTATGCATTTAATGGTTTTAATAATGATACTAACAGACGGCATGTACGATACTGGCTTCATGGCTACACAGGATAACCAAGGTTTTTCTTCTCCTGTTTTATACACACACACTTATCGCTCTGGCGGTGGGTTGTGCTATTGTGGCATACTAGGCATGATGGTGTTTGCTGGGGGGTTTTCACTGCGGGAGCTGCGATGCACCCTGTGGGTCCACTCCTCCTCCCCTTGCAACTTACGTGCTCGGGAGGTTCGGGTGGACGCCCCACCGTGCATCGGCGCCACAGTCCTTACGTCAAGCGCATGATGTCAGTCGTGACGTCATTGCGCTGACGTTTTGAGTATCACTCTGCGTGTTTTCCGTGAGGGAGATCCGGCGCCAATCACTGAGCGTTTGATTAAGCTCAGGTGCGCACGCCCTCCCGTCTACGGTTCACGCATGTGGCGTTGGCGGCATGTATTTATTCACCCCCCAGTTGGAGCGGGCTGTCTACACGGCCAATCTCCTCCTGGGGTGCCTGCACACTGGCTGCCCTTTTACCAGTGTTGCATGGAATGCAGCTGATGGGTAAGCGTTTCTGGGTATAGGTTCACTTCGGGCGTCTTTTGGGTTGCACTATTTCAACCTATTTTTGATTTATTTCACCACTTTCTATCCACTCAACACAGACACATATTGAGGCAATTATTTATTATTTTCTAAGCATATCACAACCTCCCCTTCTTATCATCACGTTACATAGAGGTACACTGGGTTCATTACCTTTCTACGACTACAAAATCCATTATTGTTTTATACTACAATATATACTCAATATATATTAAATATCTGTTCCCAGATACCCCCGTTCTAAAACACATATTACTATTGTTGTTAGATGGAGACTGTCCCCCTGCCCGTGCGCTTTCCATTATCATCAGTTGCTGTAAGTGTGTTTCATGCTGCCTCAGCTCCCGCAGTGAAGTCTGTGCCCCTGGCCTACCCCATGCTGGTTTTCACATATCGCACTCACTACCAGGATTGGTAAGTGTATCTGGTCAACAAATGTTACTATTATTTTCCTATTTCTTTCTATACAGAGTATGGTTTACCATATCCGTATATATTTTTTAGGAATATGTCGCATCTGCTCCTGACGAGTGGAGAAACTTCCACGAAACGCGTAGAGCTTTATTTTGATGCTACAGCCACACCAATCATAGTTGGATGATGGTACCAATACTATACAGCATTACCACATACGTATACCATGTGATCACCATTACAGCTATCAGGCATACCGTCTGCAGTATGTGCAAGCCATACTACTACTGTAGATGTTACCACTTTGACCATCATGTACTTACTACGTCTATTTTTGTCCATCATGTTTATATTTTGTGCATATTGCATTTGATTGTATATATATGAAATCTACTCTTTACTATTATACAATGTTATGAAATAAATACTTTTTTACTCTCACCTCCGCATTCTCAACTGCTTCATTTAAAGTCCCAAACTTCCCTTTTCAATGTACCAAATATAGGGATGGAGGCGTTTACCTGCGCCTCATTTAAAGTCCCAAAACTCTCTCCCCCCCTCTACAAAGTAATTATCGGGATGGAAGCAGTTGAGAAATTGGACTAGCAGTGTTCCCCTGCTTTCCATGTGTGAGGTTCTTTCTCGGATTTTTGTATACCCCGTGTGGGATCTATATATCTGGGACAGTTATATATTGTGCTCATTTATGTATGCATTTAATGGTTTTAATAATGATACTAACAGACGGCATGTACGATACTGGCTTCATGGCTACACAGGATAACCAAGGTTTTTCTTCTCCTGTTTTATACACACACACTTATCGCTCTGGCGGTGGGTTGTGCTATTGTGGCATACTAGGCATGATGGTGTTTGCTGGGGGGTTTTCACTGCGGGAGCTGCGATGCACCCTGTGGGTCCACTCCTCCTCCCCTTGCAACTTACGTGCTCGGGAGGTTCGGGTGGACGCCCCACCGTGCATCGGCGCCACAGTCCTTACGTCAAGCGCATGATGTCAGTCGTGACGTCATTGCGCTGACGTTTTGAGTATCACTCTGCGTGTTTTCCGTGAGGGAGATCCGGCGCCAATCACTGAGCGTTTGATTAAGCTCAGGTGCGCACGCCCTCCCGTCTACGGTTCACGCATGTGGCGTTGGCGGCATGTATTTATTCACCCCCCAGTTGGAGCGGGCTGTCTACACGGCCAATCTCCTCCTGGGGTGCCTGCACACTGGCTGCCCTTTTACCAGTGTTGCATGGAATGCAGCTGATGGGTAAGCGTTTCTGGGTATAGGTTCACTTCGGGCGTCTTTTGGGTTGCACTATTTCAACCTATTTTTGATTTATTTCACCACTTTCTATCCACTCAACACAGACACATATTGAGGCAATTATTTATTATTTTCTAAGCATATCACAACCTCCCCTTCTTATCATCACGTTACATAGAGGTACACTGGGTTCATTACCTTTCTACGACTACAAAATCCATTATTGTTTTATACTACAATATATACTCAATATATATTAAATATCTGTTCCCAGATACCCCCGTTCTAAAACACATATTACTATTGTTGTTAGATGGAGACTGTCCCCCTGCCCGTGCGCTTTCCATTATCATCAGTTGCTGTAAGTGTGTTTCATGCTGCCTCAGCTCCCGCAGTGAAGTCTGTGCCCCTGGCCTACCCCATGCTGGTTTTCACATATCGCACTCACTACCAGGATTGGTAAGTGTATCTGGTCAACAAATGTTACTATTATTTTCCTATTTCTTTCTATACAGAGTATGGTTTACCATATCCGTATATATTTTTTAGGAATATGTCGCATCTGCTCCTGACGAGTGGAGAAACTTCCACGAAACGCGTAGAGCTTTATTTTGATGCTACAGCCACACCAATCATAGTTGGATGATGGTACCAATACTATACAGCATTACCACATACGTATACCATGTGATCACCATTACAGCTATCAGGCATACCGTCTGCAGTATGTGCAAGCCATACTACTACTGTAGATGTTACCACTTTGACCATCATGTACTTACTACGTCTATTTTTGTCCATCATGTTTATATTTTGTGCATATTGCATTTGATTGTATATATATGAAATCTACTCTTTACTATTATACAATGTTATGAAATAAATACTTTTTTACTCTCACCTCCGCATTCTCAACTGCTTCATTTAAAGTCCCAAACTTCCCTTTTCAATGTACCAAATATAGGGATGGAGGCGTTTACCTGCGCCTCATTTAAAGTCCCAAAACTCTCTCCCCCCCTGTTCACTAACTCTGGTAGTGAAGGAGCGTATTGTTCTCCCCACGTATTGTTTGGAGCAAGGGCATGTTATAAGATATACCACATGTGTTGTAGAACAGGTACAGAATGGTTTGATGGGGAATTTTTTCTTCGCAACAGTTGACATGAACTCCTTGGTTGTTTGTCTTCCATGTGTATTAAAGCTGCATACTACACATTTTTTGCAAGGGTAGTAGCCAGGTAACACCTATCATAACTATGATGACTACCAAAGGAATTTACCTGCTAGATACTACGAATATCCTAGCAATTATTCTAATTCCCAACACACTAATTATCCACCCTTACCCCTCCAAAACCGGTATCTCCCGTTACGAGAACCCTATGACGACCTAGTTTATCCATACCCCAATGCTGAGTATGATCAACCAATATACGGATACAATCAGGCCAATCACCTTCCGAGTCAGGATTTTCATGGGGACCCCCAGAATCGAAAAAGGGGTCCAGAAATAAGAGAGGCTGCAGAGGAGGGAGGAGGCTACAGAGACGGAAAAAGAAAAAGAACTTAACTTGCCAGGGAGTATTCAATTTAAGCAGCGTACTTTTATCCGATGAAGAAAAACAGGTGCTAGACAAAGGCCTTAAGTTCGCACCCTATCGTAAACTTAATAAATTTGAGACATTCATTGACGTACATAAATTTATCCGTAAGGTTAATATTCAGAGATACATCATCTCCAATCCCACCAGAAACCTAGCTAGGGCTGCTACTTCAGGTACCATCCACTCTGGCCTTTCCAATCCCTCCCTTTTTAACCCTCCGACCCAACTAGCCCCCCGCACTGAACATGTTTAGGGATTTGGTTTTAAAAGACCTACCTAAACTTCCACCCAAACGCACTATTAACACTTTACCCATCACTGGGCTCAAATCTTTGTGTGATAACAAAGACCTAATTATTCGCCCCGCCGATAAAGGAGGTGAAATCGTTTTATTAGACAAATCAGCATACATGGAAGAGATGTATAAAATCCTTAGTGATGAGAACACATATAAGTAAATACCAACTGATCCTACAGTCCGTTATAAAAAAGCACTCATTGAGCTTATTGCCAAAGGCTCAGATCAATGCATTCTGAACCGTAAAGAAAGGGATTTTCTTGTTCCTTTAGCACCACGAATACCAACAATCTATTACCTGCCGAAAATTCACAAGGATGCTGTACATCCCCCAGGACGCCCAATCATAAGCGGGATAGATTCTGTCACATCCAGAATAGGCAAATATGTGGACCATTACCTTCAACCTATCGTTAAAAAAATCCCCTCCTACCTAAAGGACACCAAGCATGCGATTAATATCCTTTCATCAGTGAACATTGCTGGTGATTATATTATGGCGACTGCGGATGTGGCCTCTCTATACACTTGTATCGCCCATTCCAAAGGCCTGGAAGCAGTAAAAATCTTCCTGGAGAGAGAACCCACTCTAGCCAAACCACAGACCAATTTTATTATGGAACTTTTAAATTTTGCTACACACCATAATTATTTTTGGTTTAACGGAAGTTTTTATTTACAGGAAAGGGGTGTGGCCATGGGAGCCAAATTCGCTCCAAGTTTGGCCAATATCTTTATGGCCAAGTGGGAGGAGTATGTCGTCTATGCTGTTCGGGCACCGCAGCTGGTGCTGTGGGCGCATTACATTGACGACATCCTCCTCCTCTGGAACGGCTCCCCTGACTCCTTGGCAAACTTTTTTACATTTCTTAATGATAATGACAGAGGTATATCCTTAACATACGAGTCAAGTGAGACCAAAATACATTTTTTAGATCTAGAAATCAAACTCATGGGACGTCGCTTTGAATTCAGTACTTATTTTAAACCTACAGATAGAAACGGTTTTATACCTATCGATAGTTGCCATCATCATACCTGGCTCCGATCTATCCCAAAGATCCAGTTTTTACGCATACAGAGAAATTGTACTGATACTAACGTTTTTAAGGAACAAGCTAATGTCTTAAGGAAACGGTTTGAGGAGAAGGGCTACGAAATGCAAGGGGTAGATTCTGACCTTAACAAAGCACTGGAGGTCGATCGCTCTTCTCTGTTGACAGACAAACCTAGAGCCACTGCAGATGACACTTTTAAGTGGTCTTTTCTTAACGTCTTTTTCAGTCCAACATAAACAGATTAAGTCTATATTCTCGCAACATTGGGATATTTTGAAAAATGACAGGATCCTGGGCCCCCTTCTACCTGATAGAGCCAAGGTCATATATAGAGGAGCACCCTCTCTCAGCAGTAAAATCGCCCCCACCATTATCAACCCCCCAGTGAAACCTTCTTTTTTTCACAACGGGCTACTACCCTTGCAAAAAAGTGTGTAGTATGCAGCTTTAATACACATGGAAGACAAACAACCAAGGAGTTCATGTCAACTGTTACGAAGAAAAAATTCCCCATCAAACCATTCTGTACCTGTTCTACAACACATGTGGTATATCTTATAACATGCTCTTGCTCCAAACAATACGTGGGGAGAACAATATGCTCCTTCACTACCAGAGTTAGTGAACATATCACGAAAATTAAGGGAGGCAGCATAAAACATACAGTCCCCAGACATTATCGTCAGTTTCATAACAGAGACCCTCGGGGCACCCAATTTTTGATCATCGACAGATTTGTTGCACCTTGGAGGGGTGGTGCAAAAACTAGGGGTGTATCAAGGCTTGAGACCTTCTGGATTTATTTATTACAAACTTATTCTCCACTTGGCTTAAACGTCGAGTGGGATATTAATGCCTTCATCAATAAAGCATAATACCCATATGTTAATTTTATGTAATACATCAGTTTTTAAGACTAATCCTAATCAATTCACTAAACCATACCTCTACATGCGATACATTAATAACATCGCATTGTCTTAATAACACAATTTTACCAATCTTAACATCACTGGTATTCAAACTTTTTCTTATGGTATTTTATCAATTAATAACTTTTTATTGTTGGTTGATTTTTTACCATTCCTTGATGTATTAATTTATCATTTTTAGATTTGTTTGATGTATCGTATTATCTTAACGTTTTATTTCATCAATTTTAATATTGATATTTGAGGAATTTTACGTTATTTTATCAATCATCAATACTTATTTTTATTGTGAACTGTATTTTTACCATTTGGAACTTTACCCTTCATGTTTTAAAATATTTCAGCCGCATACACATCTCTTCCATGGCCATATATATTTATACATTTTTACCATTACAATTTTTATGAACAATTTTAAGCCTTTAATTGTATAGTATGTCTCAAACTGTATGCACGATTTGGCAATGTGATTCCAATCTGTAGTAACCTTTGGGCCACTTGTCATCCATTATTTACACATAACCTTGGGCATTTACACAAATACAATGGGCTTTTTACTATTTCCTGCATTTGCTTTGCTGACTTCCGGTTCTCGTCCGGTGTGTCAGCAAGGTATGATTCTGGACATTGAGCCGTGCATTCGCCGCCCCATCCCATCATTGCATACATAAGACCCACTACGAGACTTGGCTCCGCATCCAGCGGCGCATGCGCCGCAATACACACTCAGACGGCATTCAGCCATTGTATCCACAGCGAGGCTTGGTTTCCACCTCGCTGTGATAGGCTGACACGATACCGCGTGACGATACGACGCCGCGTGACGTCATCACGCTAATCCCCAGACATAGCGGCGGTGCAGACTTCCGGAATCGGAGGCTGCACACCGCTATTTGACTTATAAACACACAGTATTTTGCACTATAAATAGTGCATTTACTTTATCCCCATATTAAAGCATCTACCACTAACATTACAAATATAAACAAACGGCCACGTTTTTCAAAGCAAGCCGGACCGGAAGTGACGGTTTACTTCCGGTTTCCCTCAATTTCGTTTGGGGTCACAATGCCAATATAAGCGTGCTGCTGGAGCTGATGGTCCATACCCCAGATGACGTCTTAGAGGACGAAACGCATTGGGTGGACCACAGTACTACGCCATTACCAATCTCTCTTTATCCATTCTACTAAATGTGAGCATTCTCTTTGTATTATAAATAAATTGTTCCCCCTTTTAAACGTTATTACGCTATGCAAGCTTTGTTCTTTACCTTATTTCGGTATACATGAGCGCGCATGACCGCATGACCATACGGAGTGTTTTTGACGTCCACCATTTGTCCATTGCCATATACCTTGAGGGAAGTCTTTGAACAGATCGTGGAACAGCGACCCATTAACATCTTTACCTAAGCCTGTGAGGCATATGCCTACCCAAGTCTGTGTTTTCCGGTAAGCTGCATTCTTATGGGCCTTGATGCCACCGAACCACCCTCATCGCACTTAAAGCACTTTTAGTGCGGCTGGAGGATCGCACAAGATTGCCACTTCGTTATGAATTTCACCATTCACATGGATTGTATTATATGATTCACCTATCACATAATCACTTTATACCAAACGGAACGTTGGCTTTTATTGATATTTCTATTGGACCACTTCATATTCACATGTGGATCACTTACATGCACCTATAGACTGTGATTTAGTTCTATCTACTATCACCTTTCTAATTTTACGATAGATGGTCACGATTTTATCAGTATACAATTTGATTTTATCTATGTGTTCTCAAAATTGTATGATTTTAACTATTCATTTATATCATATTTTTAACACACTATTTGTCACCGTATGGTAGATTTAACCATATGTACACCACCTTTTAAAGCGCAACATTATTTACCCTTCCAATTTACCTACCGTGATGCCTCGTACACGCGTACGGACTTTTCCCGGCGGACCTAAGTCCAGCGGACAAAGTCAGCCGGCGCCCACACACGAGGGGATTATCCGCTGGACTGAAGTCCAGCGGATAATCCCGCGGGATTGTCCCTTCGTGTGTACGCGGCATTAGTCTTTCGGCAAATGTTTGCTGCTTTTTCCACAAACTAACCACCAATCAAGGCGCAATATTCCTCCCCTACTTCCCTATAAAAATGCATTGATTACTGTATAAATGTGACTGGCAGGGAAGGGGTTAACACTAGGGGGCACTGCAGGGGTTAATATGTTCCCTATGTAAGTGATTCTAACTGTGGGGGGAGGGGACTGACTGGGGGAGGGGACCGATTGGTGTCCCTATGTACAAGAGACACACCATCGGTCTCCTCTCCTCTGACAGGACGTGGATCTGTGTGTTTACACACACAGATCCACGTCCTGCTCAGTTACCGGGCAATCGCGGGTGCCTGGCAGACATCGCGGCCACCGGGCACGCGCATCGGGTCCCCAGCGACACGGCGGGCGCGTGCCTCCCGCGGCGCGCGCCCCCTAGTGGCCAAAAAGCGAGTGCCGTCATATGACGGCGACCCGCCACAAGAGCTGCACCGCTCCGCCGTCATTTGACAGTGGGCGGTCAGCTACAGGTTAAAGAAAGCATTTGCCAGTTCTATTACGGTGTACTACACCCGTGTTCCTGTAGGTATGTCAATGAGCAAAGTACTGGGATTTGGGACAGCAGGAGTGCCTTCCTCGATGATTTGATTGATGGCCTTTAAATCATGTACCATTCGATATACTGGCTTTTTTTCCTTTTTGACCTTTTTCTTTTCAGGAAACAATGGCGTCTGTCTCCTACTATCTGTTTTCTTTATGACATCTGCTTCAACTAATTCTTTTATTTGTACTCGTACACCAGCAAGTTGATCTGGTGACAGTGGATACTGTGGTATGCGTGGGATTTGAGCTCCTGCTTTTATTTTGACTTTAACCGGAGGGACTTGTAGAAGTCCTACATCATATTTTCCCTTGGCCCAGAGAATATCAGGTATTTGAGCAACAATTTCAGGTGGAATATTAACTTCAATCTCTTGCTCTAATTCAATTGCTGTCAATCCACATATAATTTCTTCATCTAATTCTCCAACATGTACTTTTACTCCGTTGGGTGTATACTGTACACAAGCTTGTAAGTAACTCAGTAGGTCTCTTCCCAATAGGTCGCATAGTACAGTGTCAGAGACAAGCAGCTTATGAAACATATTGTGGCTTCCAATTCAAATTTGTATGGGGGCGTTTCCTTGAGAGGGGTAGATTTATCTCCCACTCCAACTGTTAGTGGCCCAGATGTAAGGGGGATGTCTTTTGGTAGGCGGACTTTTGAATTATAGTCCGAGCAGAGACAGAATCGATTAAGCATGAAATTTCCTGATCTGTTAGTTGTGGAAAGCGTAATGTTACAAAAGCGTCTTCACCATCCATCTCAGAGATGCACAAATCAACTTCTGTGTGCTCAGAAAGTTCATGCTGCTTTACTAGTCATTTATCAGCATCTCCGCTCCTTGACCATCATTTTGGGCTACAAAAGCATTCAGCCTTTTCTCTTTTCTTCCTGAGCCTCAATGCTACTGCACACTTCTCTCAGCAAAGACCATTCAAATCTTTTCCATTCTGGTTTTGCTGCCATCAACCGTTTCCTTATTGCTTCTCTGAGTCCCATCACAACAGGATTCTTACAACCTATGGCAGTGACGTTAGTGCGGTCAGCCAGATCCACTCATACTGTCTCTGTCATGGTCTGGACACATTTAAAGTACTCAAAAAAATCCTTAGCCTTTTCTTGTCTCACATCCATCAAGCCACTTGGTAATTCTACAACATTCTGTTCACTTTCTTTATAGTGCAATTCACTTTCATGTTTTCTATCTACTGATTTAAACCATCAAAAACCTTCTGATAACCTCTGGCATGTGCTTTCTTTAATATTCTGGCATGCTAAAATACTAAATCAACCCAGTCTTATCAGTGTGTGGAACCTTTCCCCTTTTCACGCTCAGTAGGCTAGAATGGAGAACTAAACATTTAAATAATTATAATAATCATGGCTACCTTTTAGGAATGTGAAGGGGAGGGGGGCACCTCACTCCTTTCTTACACAGAAGTACAAAAGGTGGGAGGTGAGGAATCTGCGAACAGGCTTCTCTCATCAAAATCTTACAATCATACAATACGTAGCATTATTTTTTTGTGCTTCTCAAACATTTAGATAACGCTTGCTTTGCCTGGTCTGATTCTCTTTTGCTAGCCCCATCAGTGATATGCATTATAAAAACTTTGACAGGCCTCTTTCTTTGCTACGTCTGTCAGGCAATCTGCATTTTCTGGTTTCTGAGAAACCACTCATTGACCATCATTTTGGGCTACAAAAGCATTCAGCCTTTTCTCTTTTCTTCCTGAGCCTCAATGCTACTGCACACTTCTCACAGCAAAGACCGTTCAAATCCTTTCCATTCTGGTTTTGCTGCCATCAACCGTTTCCTTATTGCTTCTCTGAGTCCCATCACAACAGGATTCTTACAACCTATGGCAGTAACGTTAGTGCGGTCAGCCAGATCCACTCATACTGTCTCTGTCATGGTCTGGACAAATTTAAAGTACTCAAAAAAATCCTTAGCCTTTTCTTGTCTCACATCCATCAAGCCACTTGATAATTCTACAACATTCTGTTCACTTTCTTTATAGTGCAATTCACTTTCATGTTTTCTATCTACTGATTTAAACCATCAAAAACCTTCTGATAACCTCTGGCATGTGCTTCCTTTAATATTCTGGCATGCTAAAATACTAAATCAACCCGGTCTTATCAGTGTGTGGAACATTTCCTCTTTTCACGCTCAGTAGGCTAGAATGGAGAACTAAACATTTAAATAATTATAATAATCATGGCTACCTTTTAGGAATGTGAAGGGGAGGGGGGCACCTCACTCCTTTCTTACACAGAAGTACAAAAGGTGGGAGGTGAGGAATCTGCGAACAGGCTTCTCTCATCAAAATCTTACAATCATACATACGTAGCATTATTTTTTTGTGCTTCTCAAACATTTAGATAACGCTTGCTTTGCCTGGTCTAATTCTCTTTTGCTAGCCCCATCAGTGATATGCATTATAAAAACTTTGACAGGCCTCTTTCTTTGCTACGTCTGTCAGACAATCTGCATTTTCTGGTTTCTGAGAAACCACTCATTGACCATCATTTTGGGCTACAAAAGCATTCAGCCTTTTCTCTTTTCTTCCTGAGCCTCAATGCTACTGCACACTTCTCTCAGCAAAGACCATTCAAATCCTTTCCATTCTGGTTTTGCTGCCATCAACCATTTCCTTATTGCTTCTCTGAGTCCCATCACAACAGCATTCTTACAACCTATGGCAGTAACGTTAGTGCGGTCAGCCAGATCCACTACTACTGTCTCTGTCATGGTCTGGACACGTTTAAAGTACTCAAAAAAATCCTTAGCCTTTTCTTGTCTCACATCCATCAAGCCACTTGATAATTCTACAACATTCTGTTCACTTTCTTTATAGTGCAATTCACTTTCATGTTTTCTATCTACTGATTTAAACCATCAAAAACCTTCTGATAACCTCTGGCATGTGCTTCCTTTAATATTCTGGCATGCTAAAATACTAAATCAACCCGGTCTTATCAGTGTGTGGAACCTTTCCCCTTTTCACGCTCAGTAGGCTAGAATGGAGAACTAAACATTTAAATAATTATAATAATCATGGCTACCTTTTAGGAATGTGAAGGGGAGGGGGGCACCTCACTCCTTTCTTACACAGAAGTACAAAAGGTGGGAGGTGAGGAATCTGCAAACAGGCTTCTCTAATCAAAATCTTACAATCATACATACGTAGCATTATTTTTTTTGTTCTTCTCAAACATTTAGATAGCGCTTGCTTTGCCTGGTCTAATTCTCTTTTGCTAGCCCCATCAGTGATATGCATTATAAAAACTTTGACAGGCTCATAACTAGTTAAAGTTTCATCACATTGCATACTTTCAAAAATCCAATTGTACACATTTAATCACATTATCCAACTCTGTCAATATGCCATATAATTTAACATACACAGAAACCCAATTTGATCATAACTCCTTCTGGTATTAGATCACCTATTAGATCGGCTCTGTTTTGTCTTGGTCTCATTTCTGTCAGATGACTTAATTTACTTGTGCCATTTTTTTACCTCTCCCTGCATCGAGAGGTCCACGGGAGAACCATGCTCCCATTCTTAGAGTCCTCACTCTCGAGTCTCCCAAAAATTGTATTTATATATATTTCTCCGGGCTACACACAGTAGCTGTCAAATGGCACTTATTACACTTGGCCACACAGGCCTGTACACTTGCCACATAGGCATTACTCGCCACACAGGCTCACTACTACAGTCCTCTGGTCAGACCGTCTCACAAGTCTCATAAATCTATTGATACCCCAAGCATAGAAACAAAACATCAACATTGATAATTATTATTGGCTCTATTATTTCTGCAACAGGTAAAGTAAAGGAGTTATTTGGGTCAAACTGTGTAACATCAACATTACTCTAATTTACACTTAATTTTTACCTTAATCTCACCATCTCATCAGCAGCATAAGACTCCTTCAGCCAATGGACCCCAGACACTGACTAATTACTCACCACGGAGAGCAGAATAAGTAAAAATAACAGTTTCTTACCATGGCCACTTGTCTGCTTAACATGAGTTTCTTGTCTCTCTGGCTGGGAGCCCACTAGACTGTATCCGAGTCACAGCACCATTCTGTTAAATCAGGTTAGGGAGTCTCTAAACAAGAAATTTAGATGATGAGATAGTGAGTCCAGATCTTAAGATAAGATAAATAGGTTTAGTCCAATCGTATAGTTTAGTCCAATCAGCATTCATATCTTAGTAGCAAGGGAACAGTTACATGGGTGGTTACATCATGTGACTGGCAGAAAAATAGAATTCAGCAGTATCTGGTCAGTTTAGACTGGTACAAAGGCCTATTTTGAGCAGCTTTCTGGTTTCTTATGAGTAGTTTGTGTCGTCACGTATCCTACAGTTTAAATTCCCAGGAATATAAACACGCCATCTAAGAAGGAAAAAAACAAATCAAGCATAATATAAATTCTTAAAGCAACGGTCTCTATATTATTCTACTCAATTCCCCCAGAGGTTCTCCCCCTGAGTAGATTGCATTCATATTTTTGCCACCCAAATGCATTATTTTAAATTTTTCCACATTAAACCTCATTTGCCATGTAGTTGCCCACCCCATTCATTTGTTCAGATCTTCGTGCAAGGTTTCCACTAGGGATGGGCCTGGTGCTCGATGCGAACCCATGTTCGCATCGAGCACCGGGCGTTCGCTCGATCGGCGAGCCCAGAACTATTTGGGCCGTTCGCATCACATTCGTGTGATGCGAGCGGCCCCGCAATGCATTGCGGCCGGCGCAGTGCATTGCTGGCTGATGATTGGCCAAGCATGCACTGTGACCCCGCATGCTTGGCCAATCACAGCGCCGGAAACTCGAAGAGCCATAATTGGCTACAGGCAGGATGCCTGTAGCCAATTACAGCTCAGGGGCTTTAGTGCACGCCCCCTCTTATAAAAGGCCGCCACGCTGTCTGCGCCGGTAACATGCTGTTCCGGCGTAGATAGAGCAGGATCGTTCTGTGTCACTCTGCTGGATTTAGTTAGTTAGAGAGATTTACTTAAGCCCCATACACACGGTCAGACTTTTTCATGGATTCTGTCCGATCGGACAAGGTTGTTGAAAAATCAGACCGTGTGTATGCACCATCGGACAGTGTTCGTCGGTTTGGCCGGCGGACAAAGTCTTATCTCCTGCTGGAAAGATTTGCCGTCAACACGGTCCGATCACACCAAATCCGAGCGTGTGTACGCTTGTCTGACGGACAAAGTGCTACGCATGCTCAGAAGAAATTCTGTGACGGAAGCGCTCGGTCAGGTAAAACTACCTTTCCTAATCGACACAGCACATTCGTCACGCTGCAATGTTAAAATGTCTTTAATGCAGCGCATTCTCTTTTTCTTTACAATGCAACAAGAATGACATCTTTTAGCTGCTCCTATTCACCCGCACTTCTCACAAACTTACTTCTTTATTACTTTGCAGCATTTATACACTACATGTTTATTTTGACTCTGAACGGAAAAGAATCTTTGTTATTTTTTTACCATGATTTGTCTTTTTTTTTTTTTTTTTTGGGGAATACATATTTGAATGTTTTTTTTTGTTTTTTTTGGAGGGGGGTTGTGTGTCTCAAATTACCAAAAACACATTATTAACATTTGTATTTCTTGCTTAAATTTACTAGGAGGTTGTTTGTTGTTGGTGCCCCTTGTTAATTCTACTTTAGGATTAGTGAAATGTACCTGCTTACTCAAAGAAAAACTGTCATTGTAGCAAAGTAAAACACAATAGTCAATGATTATTTCAAATCAAAAAAACCTTTATTTAGGTCACACCAACAAACCAAAGAGGAACGCAGCCATGGTGAAACTTGGGGAATTTGCAAAGTCTTGGCCCCCACGGCAACCATCATTGTTCAAGCGTAGAAAATTGGGGGCCTGAGGAGTACGTATATTAAGGGGAGTGCAATCTGGTCGTGAAGTCCAAAGTATCCGGAACTGCAGCAGATGCCATCTAGGTCCCCAGGCTCTGGTACTACAAGAGGCTCCATCTTCTCTCAGACCAGACTGATTCCAGGTCGTCACTCTCAGGTCTTCCTTCCACGCTTCCTTGCACGCTGTGGCTGTCGTGCTGGTGGGGTGGCAGAAGGAGGAGGAGGAGGAGGAGGAGGCGGAGCATGGTAGCTATGGCAAACATGTGTGACTGGGGTCATCTCCCCAGCCCTACCCTTATTTAGGACATGGAGGATGAGCCCCTCACACATGTTGCGTTGCCTCACCTCCATACCCATCATTTTTGTGACAACCACCGAGCCAAAGGTCTCCTCGTCGGCGGGTGTGGCATGTAGGGAGTCTGAAGCCTCTCTGATCATGCGGAGCGCTGACTGTGCCGCATAACCCCCCCTTCTCGCCCTTTTGTACGGAAGGCGGAGGGGAGGGGTTTGGGTGTCAGTCAGGCTCCGAGGCCTAGCCCCCTCTTGGCTGCCACTACCCAGCTGGTGGCTGCCACTAACCCCTGCCTCCTCCTGACTGCCACCTTCCACAGCCACCTCCTGGCTGAGGTCTTCCTGTGTATGAAAAAGGGACATAGTTTCAGTTATTTGTTCATCAAACACACACAATTCTCATCTAGTGACTGGTGCAAAATGTTTACAAATAGAAAACCATACAATTCTCAGCCCAGCAGTTTAGATTCTGGCCCCAAATGTCTCCAACACCACTGTCTGTTGATAGGTCAAACACGTTAGGAACTAAGCAATTGGGGATCCTGAATTAAGTGAACATCATTCATTATTCCCATAAATGGTAACAAAAATACTATACCTGGAACAAGCTGGGCTCCTCCACCTCTTCCATACTGGAAGGCCCAGGTTGCTCCTCGGAAGCCTCAACAGGGGTGGCCTGCGCGCAAGGAAGCGTGGAAGGAGGAGTCGAGGTTGGCTCTGTGACATCAGTCTGGTCTTTCAGAAAATGGAGACTCTGATAGTACCAGAGCTTGGGCACATAGACCTCATCTGCTGAAGTTGCAGTTTCCTCAGACTTCACGACCTTCTTCCGCTCCCTGATATACGCACTCCTCAGGCTGCCAATTTTCTTTCTTAGATCATCAACAGTTGCCGTGGGGAACCTTGGCTTGACAAATTCCACAAGTTCCTCCAGGGCTGCGTGCCTCTTTGGTTTGTTGGTGTAATGTGGGTGTTTACCCTGCCATAAAATGGGAAATTCCCTGTATTTGGCAATGAAGAGGGGGAGAAAACTCATGTCGTTGAATCCCTGCATAATCTCTGCAAGACACAACACCACACAAAACCCTCTCAATTATGTCAGGCTAAACTCTCCTAATCTTCTCCATAAAGAAGCCTCAAGTTCAAATCAGTCTAGGCTAGTTATGTACCAACGTCAAATTGTACCTTCGTTTGTAGCGATCGTCTCGTGCGTGAGTTTTCTCTCCCCTCGTCTCCCAGATCGTGGCTACGACACAGGCGTGTGACGTTTTATATACAGTGCGCATGCGTCAAACTCCGCCCGCCCCTGACGATCTTTCTCGTCTATTCCCCACCCCTTCTCTTTACGGCGCAGTGGGGAGAGCACATGGCGGGGACACAGCAGGTGCGCCACAAATATCCCACCAACGAGGAGGAGGACGAGGAAAGTCCGGAGGCAGAAACGTCCCGATCCCGGAGCCTGAAATTCAAGGCCTCCAATATGTCATTTGGAGAAATGTTGGAGATGGTGGACATATTAAAGAGGAGCGACTATGATGGGAAGTATGGGCCTTACCTCAACCCCAATGTCCGCAAGGCCAAGATCATGTCTAAAGTTGTGAGAAGGCTGTACAATCATTTTGGGGTACAACGATCCAAGGAGCAACTGAGGAAACGCTGGTCAGACCTGAAACTGAGGGAGGCCGATCAGTACAGAAAGATCAAGCGAATTCTTCTAAAAAGTAAGTAGTTGTGTTTTGTGTTTGATTTCTTGCTTGCATACTGCTCCATTGTGGTTTGATTTTTACAAAGTTGTACATTCCAAAATGGCCACTTTCAGGTTCGTCTGTGCATTCGATCGTACTCAGCCTCGATCTTTCTGCCACTGTCATGGTCGTGTGTGTGTGTCCATTCGATCGTACGCAACCTCGATCGTTCGGCCACTTATAATACGATGTTTGGTGTTTTTTTGGGGGAAAGGAAGTTTGTTCTCACTAGAAATGTCATCAAGAATGTAAAGCCAATTTATTCAATGTAAAGGAGAGGTCACCCAGTAGCTGTTTACCCATCTGGACTCTAGAGCACTAGTGCTGGGACACCCAAACCCCCTTTTTATTAGGCTTTTCCACACATGTGCTCCAGTGGATACTAGAGGGGGGTCTCCATCACACAAACTTCTACCAAAAAGCTAGTCAGTTTAGCACCTTTACAAAGTGACTACATTCATGTAGTTGACATTTGTAACTGGCCAAACTAAAATAGTGTCCGTCACTTTCAAGCAATGTTTGTCATTTCCTATTTCTGCCCTCAATAGATTGTGTTGCTAAATCTTCCTTTTGTACATTCTCATAGGGGAGCGAAAACTTGGGCCGTCTGAGGAAACCCCCAAACCAACACCTCCCAAAAAAGGGGAAAGAGCAGAAGCAGAGGAGGAGGAGGAGGAAGGAGAGATCATCGAACTTGGAGAAATTGTCACCACAACAGGTGAGTGTTGGAGAACACAGCTACTGGTAAGCTAATCCATGTATGGCTGCCTCATTTCCAACACCCCATTTTTGTTTGTTTGTGGTTTTTAGGTGACGTGGATGTTGTGGAAGAAAAATCGCACTTTACCACAGAGAGTGCCCACGTACTCATCGGAGAGATAATGGTCTGCAATAGAGATCTAGATTACATAAAGCAAAACATCAATGATGTTCAACAAAAATTGAAGAACATCATTGATGTTTTAGGAAAAATATGAAAACGCACCAAGTAATTAACACACATTTGTGCCAGCTTCTGAACACATTTGCAACTTAAAAACTGTGTGAAATTTGGAACATGCACACATTGTGTCCACATGTGCTAGCTCCCATCATGGTGGATGAATGCCAACGTTTTTTTGGGGGTGCAAACACTTTACGAACTACGAAAGTGGTTGTGGTGAAGGGGTTGCACCCCCAAAAAACGTCCATTCATCCCCATGATGGAAAATGGCACTTTTGAAGCTTCTAGGCATGTGTTTTACCATCTAATGACCATTTTCAGACCCAAATTGTGTGCATGTTCTAAATTTCCACTTTCCGGGGGTGACCCCCCCATGTGATGAAGGCAAGATCAAACACACTTTGAACATATAGTCATGTCTGATCTTGTCTTCACTTTACAAAGTTGAACTTTCCTAGTTCATAGGTTCTGTTTTGCTCCATGCCTGGTTTTACCAATTGCGGAATGTTTGTAAACAATGTTGTAAATAACCAAGATGTTGTCAGTTTTGGCGTGAAGATTGTAAACGCACTTGTGAAGGTTTTCCTAGTAAACTTTTTTATTTTTCTAAATGTGTGGCTTCCTTATTTAAAAAACACAATGCATTATGTATGTAAAATGTAAAGGATATGGGTGTTATTTACTAAAGGCAAATCCACTTTGCACTGCAATTTTCTTTCCCAGGGAACTTTTTCAATGCACTTGTAGAGCATAGCGGATTTGACTTATGTAAATGACACCCACAGTGCTTTGTACGAAAACACGGAGCCCAGCATTTTTCAGAATACACACATGTCAGACCTGGTGCTGAAAAGGAGTATTTTGGGTGTCAGTTATGCAGGACAAACCTTCTCTAGACCAAAGATTAGGTAGCAAACACACAACATGAGAAGAATCTTTTTGGGAAGAAGAGACTGTTACCTCCTTTTGCCCAGAAAGTGCATTCCCACTGTCGAAGGCAAAGGGAAAAAATGTCAAGGTAAAATAAGCTAAAAACAAGACTGAAATGACAAGAAATCATAGGTTGGTTCAAATATCAGATTTATTAAAAAATGCCTCTCACACATCGTCAGGCAGAGCAATGGCCCCCCTACCCACAAAGTACTCCATATATTGGTCGCAGACCACGCGGGCATTTAGAGGGGGCAAGCCTTGACGTGCCACTCGAAGGGCTGTGAGGTCCGCATTTGGAGGGCCCTCCACATCTGGGCCAACGGGCACCACATAGTTCCTGTTATGTCTTTTGAGGAAGTTGTGCAATATGCAACAGGCAAGAACTATGTGGTTCAGTTTGTATTCCGCCAAGTTAAATGCCATCAGGAACAGGCGGAAGCGGCTGGCCAGGATGCCAAAAGTGTTCTCCACCACTCTTCTGGCTCTGGACAGCCTGTAGTTGAAGACCCTCTGGTCCGGGGTGAGGGTCCTCATCGGGAACGGCCTCATCACATGGGGAGTCAACGCAAACGCTTCATCTGCGACAAAGACGAAGGGGAGTCCTTCGGCATTCTCCTCTGGAGGTGGCAAGCACAGACTGCCACTTTGGAGACGCCAGTAGAACTCCGTGTGCGTAATGGCACCACCATCCGATATCCGGCCGTTCATCCCCACGTCCACATACATAAACTCGTATGTTGCCGACACCACCGCCAACATCACTACACTATTAAACCCTTTATAATTATAATAGTAGGACCCCGAGTTGGGCGGTGGGACGATGCGGACGTGTTTCCCATCAATTGCCCCTCCGCAGTTAGGAAAGTCCCAACGGCTGGCAAAGTGGGAGGCCACAGTCTGCCATTCCTGTGGCGTGGAAGGGAACTGTGGAGTGAAACAAGAAAAAATAATTAGTCACTTTGCACCTAAACATTGCAAGCAGATTAGACAATCAACATCTTGGAACAAGAGCATTGTATAAAATTGGAGGCTGGAAAGTATTTGCACAGAAAAGTAGAGGCTCCCCTTCACAGATTACTCACCCCCCATCAATCCCCACACTTCTGATGGGCCATTGGCAATAACTAGGGTTTTGGGGGGGGGGGGGTGGACAGGGAACCCTCTGCACTTCATTGATTGGCAAATGGCTCAATAATGTGTGCTAGTTTGGCCAGACCCTCTGTACTTAACACTATTGGCAGCCCCCAGGAAAGATAAAATAACAATTCAACCCCCCCCCCCCCCCAAAAAAGGCAGGCACATTGTGACATTATGAAATTACCAAGCAAGCTAATAGGAGGGAAAGAAGACAAAAAAAATAGGAAATGGAATGTATGGAGGCAGCCCCTTGCACTACATGCTTTGCTGAATTCATCCCTAAAGATGCCCACTATAAAGAGGTAGGTATATAGTGTGTATGGACCTTGGGAAAGCCAGCAGATAAAGGATTGGTACCATCTGACAGAGCAGTTGGGGGAGGGGGTTCCTAATGAGTTTGCCCCCCCACCCCCCCCCCCACCACCAAAAATAAAAATAAAAAAGGGGCTCTACATGAAGTAAACCACACAGCAAACATTTGTGCATATTTTAGGGGGTGTTTGGGGGCAAACAATACTATGCAGCAGACAAAAGACATTGCTTAAGGGACTAGGCCATAGGTGTCTATTGGGGCAGAAGAGCATGCTGGGGAGGTAAGTGAAGGGGAAAATGCATGAAGGAGAAAAGGGGCACAGCATATTAGAACATATTGCAATCATGGTAATTAGGGAAGGAGGTCAAAAATAGAAGACATTAGCAAACAGAGCATACATAGAAGGGAATAGTAAAGTATAAATGTTACCTTAATATAGTCCTCCTGCAGGACCTGAATGATGGCAGAACAGGTCTCTGGAATAATGATTCCCAGGGCCTGGGGAGAGATACCTGAAGAGAACTTCAAATCCTGAAGACTTCTCCCTGTCGCCAAGTACCTCAACGTGGCAACAAGCCTCTGCTCCGGAGTAATGGCTTGTCTCATGCAGGTATCCTGCCGGCTGATAAAGGGGGTCAGCAAAGCCAAAAGACGGTGAAAATCGGGGTCCGTCATCCTGAGAAAGTTCCTGAAATCATCAGGATTATTCTCCCGGATCTCACGAAGCAAAGGCATGTGCGAGAATTGGTCACGCTGAAGCAACCAATTCTTGGTCCACATACTCCTCGTCACTCTGTTCATGGACGGGTCTTGGCTCAAAGCTAAAAGCCCGACACCAATTCCGCGTACAGCACGAACTCGGCGACGAGTACGCACGGGAAACATCGCTCAGAAGGTCACAAAAGGTCGGCTGGTCAGAACGGACAAACAGAAAGCACCGATAAACAGCAAGGCCTGAAAGAACGAAATGAATACCAGCAACGAGCAGACAATAAGCAGTGCAAATCAAAGCGTCCTATATCAAGATATAGGCCGCAATGACCAACAAATGCGAACTGACTACACGCACTAATAAACAGATACGCACGACAAGCACAAACTGAAGAGCAGTAACGATCTGAGTCAGAAAACTGAGAAGCGCGAATCTTAAGTCACCAAACTTCGACTAAATCTCGATAAACACGGGATCAGCAGAAGGAGCCCAATGGGTGCCTGACGTGGTGCTGAACTTCCCTTTTGTAATCTCGTGGAAGACGACTTACGTCACGACGTTCTTCCAGACCGGATATTCCGACAACGTAGTCCGACCGTGTGTACGCAACACCAACATCGGACAAAGTACGTCGGACAGAATCCGACCGACCTGGTCCGCGGATTGTCCGAGCGTGTGTATGGGGCTTTAGAGAGATTGAGTTAGATAGATTCATTTAGAAAGATTGATTTAGAAAGAGGGGCTTGTAGTGTGTTCGTGGCAGGCAGGCACTGGCAGCAAACAGAGCTCCTGTATTTTGTTCCCAGAAGCACCTATAGGACTTGTAGTGTGTTCGTGGCAGGCAGGCAGAGCTCCTATATTTTGTTCCCAGAAGCACCTATAGGACTTGTAGTGTGTTCGTGGCAGGCAGGCAGAGCTACTATATTTTGTTCCCAGAAGCACCTATAGGACTTGTAGTGTGTTCGTGGCAGGCAGGCAGAGCTCCTATATTTTGTTCCCAGAAGCACCTATAGGACTTGTAGTGTGTTCGTGGCAGGCAGGCAGAGCTCCTATATTTTGTTCCCAGAAGCACCTATAGGACTTGTAGTGTGTTCGTGGCAGGCAGGCAGGCAGAGCTCCTATATTTTGTTCCCAGAAGCACCTATAGGACTTGAAGTGTGTTAGTCCCATCACACAGACCTATATTTGCTTCCCAGAAGCACCTATAGGACTTGAAGTGTGTTAGTCCCATCACACAGAGATCATATATTTTGTTCCCAGAAGCACCTATAGGACTTGAAGTGTGTTAGTCCCATCACACAGACCTACATTTTCTTCCCATAAGCACCTATAGGACTTGAAGTGTGTTAGTCCCATCACACAGAGATCATATATTTTGTTCCCAGAGGCACCTATAGGACTTGAAGTGTGTTAGTCCCATCACACAGACCTATATTTTCTTCCCAGAAGCACCTATAGGACTTGAAGTGTGTTAGTCCCATCACACAGAGATCATATATTTTGTTCCCAGAAGCACCTATAGGACTTGAAGTGTGTTAGTCCCATCACACAGACCTATATTTTCTTCCAGAAGCACCCATAGGACTTGAAGTGTGTTAGTCCCATCACACAGAGATCATATATTTTGTTCCCAGAAGCACCTATAGGACTTGAAGTGTGTTAGTCTCATCACACAGAGATCATATATTTTGTTCCCAGAAGCACCTATAGGACTTGAAGTGTGTTAGTCCCATCACACAGACCTATATTTTCTTCCCAGAAGCACCTATAGGACTTGAAGTGTGTTAGTCCCATCACACAGAGATTATATATTTTGTTCCCAGAGGCACCTATAGGACTTGAAGTGTGTTAGTCCCATCACACAGACCTATATTTTCTTCCCAGAAGCACCTATAGGACTTGAAGTGTGTTAGTCCCATCACACAGAGATCATATATTTTGTTCCCAGAAGCACCTATAGGACTTGAAGTGTGTTAGTCCCATCACACAGACCTATATTTTCTTCCCAGAAGCACCCATAGGACTTGAAGTGTGTTAGTCCCATCACACAGAGATCATATATTTTGTTCCCAGAAGCACCTATAGGACTTGAAGTGTGTTAGTCTCATCACACAGAGATCATATATTTTCTTCCCAGAAGCACCTATAGGACTTGAAGTGTGTTAGTCCCATCACACAGACCTATATTTTCTTCCCAGAAGCACCTATAGGACTTGAAGTGTGTTAGTCCAATCACACAGACCTATATTTTCTTCCCAGAAGCACCCATAGGACTTGAAGTGTGTTAGTCCCATCACACAGAGATCATATATTTTGTTCCCAGAAGCACCTATAGGACTTGAAGTGTGTTAGTCTCATCACACAGAGATCATATATTTTGTTCCCAGAAGCACCTATAGGACTTGAAGTGTGTTAGTCCCATCACACAGACCTATATTTTCTTCCCAGAAGCACCTATAGGACTTGAAGTGTGTTAGTCCCATCACACAGAGATTATATATTTTGTTCCCAGAGGCACCTATAGGACTTGAAGTGTGTTAGTCCCATCACACAGACCTATATTTTCTTCCCAGAAGCACCTATAGGACTTGAAGTGTGTTAGTCCCATCACACAGAGATCATATATTTTGTTCCCAGAAGCACCTATAGGACTTGAAGTGTGTTAGTCCCATCACACAGACCTATATTTTCTTCCCAGAAGCACCCATAGGACTTGAAGTGTGTTAGTCCCATCACACAGAGATCATATATTTTGTTCCCAGAAGCACCTATAGGACTTGAAGTGTGTTAGTCTCATCACACAGAGATCATATATTTTCTTCCCAGAAGCACCTATAGGACTTGAAGTGTGTTAGTCCCATCACACAGACCTATATTTTCTTCCCAGAAGCACCTATAGGACTTGAAGTGTGTTAGTCCCATCACACAGAGATCATATATTTTGTTCCCAGAGGCACCTATAGGACTTGAAGTGTGTTAGTCCCATCACACAGACCTACATTTTCTTCCCAGAAGCACCTATAGGACTTGAAGTGTGTTAGTCCCATCACACAGAGATCATATATTTTGTTCCCAGAAGCACCTATAGGACTTGAAGTGTGTTAGTCCCATCACACAGACCTATATTTTCTTCCCAGAAGCACCCATAGGACTTGAAGTGTGTTAGTCCCATCACACAGAGATCATATATTTTGTTCCCAGAAGCACCTATAGGACTTGAAGTGTGTTAGTCCCATCACACAGAGATCATATATTTTGTTCCCAGAGGCACCTATAGGACTTGAAGTGTGTTAGTCCCATCACACAGACCTATATTTTCTTCCCAGAAGCACCCATAGGACTTGAAGTGTGTTAGTCCCATCACACAGAGATCATATATTTTGTTCCCAGAAGCACCTATAGGACTTGAAGTGTGTTAGTCTCATCACACAGAGATCATATATTTTCTTCCCAGAAGCACCTATAGGACTTGAAGTGTGTTAGTCCCATCACACAGACCTATATTTTCTTCCCAGAAGCACCTATAGGACTTGAAGTGTGTTAGTCCCATCACACAGAGATCATATATTTTGTTCCCAGAGGCACCTATAGGACTTGAAGTGTGTTAGTCCCATCACACAGACCTACATTTTCTTCCCATAAGCACCTATAGGACTTGAAGTGTGTTAGTCCCATCACACAGAGATCATATATTTTGTTCCCAGAAGCACCTATAGGACTTGAAGTGTGTTAGTCCCAACACACAGACCTACATTTTCTTCCCAGAAGCACCTATAGGACTTGAAGTGTGTTAAGTCCCATCACACAGAGATCATATATTTTGTTCCCAGAAGCACCTATAGGACTTGAAGTGTGTTAGTCCCATCACACAGACCTATATTTTCTTCCCAGAAGCACCCATAGGACTTGAAGTGTGTTAGTCCCATCACACAGAGATCATATATTTTGTTCCCAGAAGCACCTATAGGACTTGAAGTGTGTTAGTCTCATCACACAGAGATCATATATTTTGTTCCCAGAAGCACCTATAGGACTTGAAGTGTGTTAGTCCCATCACACAGACCTATATTTTCTTCCCAGAAGCACCTATAGGACTTGAAGTGTGTTAGTCCCATCACACAGACCTACATTTTCTTCCCAGAAGCACCTATAGGACTTGAAGTGTGTTAGTCCCATCACACAGAGATCATATATTTTGTTCCCAGAGGCACCTATAGGACTTGAAGTGTGTTAGTCCCATCACACAGACCTATATTTTCTTCCCAGAAGCACCCATAGGACTTGAAGTGTGTTAGTCCCATCACACAGAGATCCTATATTTTGTTCCCAGAAGCACCTATAGGACTTGAAGTGTGTTAGTCCCATCACACAGACCTACATTTTCTTCCCAGAAGCACCTATAGGACTTGAAGTGTGTTAGTCCCATCACACAGAGATCATATATTTTGTTCCCAGAGGCACCTATAGGACTTGAAGTGTGTTAGTCCCATCACACAGAGATCATATATTTTGTTCCCAGAGGCACCTATAGGACTTGAAGTGTGTTAGTCCCATCACACAGACCTATATTTTCTTCCCAGAAGCACCTATAGGACTTGAAGTGTGTTAGTCCCATCACACAGAGATCATATATTTTGTTCCCAGAAGCACCTATAGGACTTGAAGTGTGTTAGTCCCATCACACAGACCTACATTTTCTTCCCAGAAGCACCTATAGGACTTGAAGTGTGTTAGTCCCATCACACAGAGATCATATATTTTGTTCCCAGAAGCACCTATAGGACTTGAAGTGTGTTAGTCCCATCACACAGACCTATATTTTCTTCCCAGAAGCACCCATAGGACTTGAAGTGTGTTAGTCCCATCACACAGAGATCATATATTTTGTTCCCAGAAGCACCTATAGGACTTGAAGTGTGTTAGTCTCATCACACAGAGATCATATATTTTGTTCCCAGAAGCACCTATAGGACTTGAAGTGTGTTAGTCCCATCACACAGACCTATATTTTCTTCCCAGAAGCACCTATAGGACTTGAAGTGTGTTAGTCCCATCACACAGACCTACATTTTCTTCCCAGAAGCACCTATAGGACTTGAAGTGTGTTAGTCCCATCACACAGAGATCATATATTTTGTTCCCAGAGGCACCTATAGGACTTGAAGTGTGTTAGTCCCATCACACAGACCTATATTTTCTTCCCAGAAGCACCCATAGGACTTGAAGTGTGTTAGTCCCATCACACAGAGATCCTATATTTTTTGTTCCCAGAAGCACCTATAGGACTTGAAGTGTGTTAGTCCCATCACACAGACCTACATTTTCTTCCCAGAAGCACCTATAGGACTTGAAGTGTGTTAGTCCCATCACACAGAGATCATATATTTTGTTCCCAGAGGCACCTATAGGACTTGAAGTGTGTTAGTCCCATCACACAGAGATCATATATTTTTGTTCCCAGAGGCACCTATAGGACTTGAAGTGTGTTAGTCCCATCACACAGACCTATATTTTCTTCCCAGAAGCACCTATAGGACTTGAAGTGTGTTAGTCCCATCACACAGAGATCATATATTTTGTTCCCAGAAGCACCTATAGGACTTGAAGTGTGTTAGTCCCATCACACAGACCTATATTTTCTTCCCAGAAGCACCCATAGGACTTGAAGTGTGTTAGTCCCATCACACAGAGATCATATATTTTGTTCCCAAAAGCACCTATAGGACTTGAAGTGTGTTAGTCTCATCACACAGAGATCATATATTTTGTTCCCAGAAGCACCTATAGGACTTGAAGTGTGTTAGTCCCATCACACAGACCTATATTTTCTTCCCAGAAGCACCCATAGGACTTGAAGTGTGTTAGTCCCATCACACAGAGATCCTATATTTTGTTCCCAGAAGCACCTATAGGACTTGAAGTGTGTTAGTCCCATCACACAGAGATCCTATATTTTGTTCCCAGAAGCACCTATAGGACTTGAAGTGTGTTAGTCCCATCACACAGAGATCATATATTTTGTTCCCAGAGGCACCTATAGGACTTGAAGTGTGTTAGTCCCATCACACAGACCTATATTTTCTTCCCAGAAGCACCCATAGGACTTGAAGTGTGTTAGTCCCATCACACAGAGATCATATATTTTGTTCCCAGAAGCACCTATAGGACTTGAAGTGTGTTAGTCCCATCATACAGACCTATATTTTGTTCCCAGAAGCACCTATAGGACTTGAAGTGTGTTAGTCCCATCACACAGAGCTCCTCTATTTTCTTTGCAGAAGCACCCATAGGACTTCTAGTGTGTTAGTGGCATCACACAGAGCTCCTATATTTTCTTCTCAGCAGCACCCACAGGACTTCTAGTGTGTTAGTGGCATCACACAGAGCTCCTCTATTTTCTTTGCAGAAGCACCCATAGGACTTCTAGTGTGTTAGTGGCATCACACAGAGCTCCTATATTGTCTTCTCAGCAGCACCCACAGGACTTCTAGTGTGTTAGTGGCATCACACAGAGCTCCTCTATTTTCTTTGCAGAAGCACCCATAGGACTTCTAGTGTGTTAGTGGCATCACACAGAGCTCCTATATTGTCTTCTCAGCAGCACCCACAGGACTTCTAGTGTGTTAGTGGCATCACACAGAGCTCCTCTATTTTCTTTGCAGAAGCACCCATAGGACTTCTAGTGTGTTAGTGGCATCACACAGAGCTCCTATATTTTCTTCTCAGCAGCACCCACAGGACTTCTAGTGTGTTAGTGGCATCACACAGAGCTCCTCTATTTTCTTTGCAGAAGCACCCATAGGACTTCTAGTGTGTTAGTGGCATCACACAGAGCTCCTATATTGTCTTCTCAGCAGCACCCACAGGACTTCTAGTGTGTTAGTGGCATCACACAGAGCTCCTCTATTTTCTTTGCAGAAGCACCCATAGGACTTCTAGTGTGTTAGTGGCATCACACAGAGCTCCTATATTGTCTTCTCAGCAGCACCCACAGGACTTCTAGTGTGTTAGTGGCATCACACAGAGCTCCTCTATTTTCTTTGCAGAAGCACCCATAGGACTTCTAGTGTGTTAGTGGCATCATACAGAGCTCCTATATTTTCTTCTCAGCAGCACCCACAGGACTACCGACTACAATGGCTGGAAGACCGCCAAGGGGAGGCAGAGCGTGCAGAGCCAAGAACACAGGGCAGGCAGGCTCTGTTTCTAGTGGACGTGGCCGTGGCCGTGGACGTGGTCGTGCATCGTCATCAGCACGTGGCCATGGGACACGCGCGTCTTTGTTTTCGGCAGCTGGACATGTGGAGCCGCATCATGCTGAAGGCTTGGTAGAATGGATGACCAAGCCCTCCTCATCCTCCTCATCCTCTCTCACCCAGGCTCAGGGTACTGGCAGAGCAGCTGCCAACGCGTACTCAATGGCATCATCAGCCACCCCTTCCCTAGACCCACCATGTCCTCCTGAGGAGTCCCCCGAACTCTTTGAGCACAGTGTTGGGTACATGCTCCAGGAGGATGCCCAACGATTCGAAGGCTCGGATGATGATACCCAGCTTGAGGAATCTGGCAGTACTGTTCCACCAGCTGCAGCTTACTGCCAGGTTTGCTCTAGTGGTGAAGAGGGAGGGGATGATGAGGTCACTGACTCCACGTGGGTGCCTGAAGGGAGAGAGGATGAGGAGGAGGACGAGGAGGAGGAGGATGCGGCGTCACATGTCCAACGAGGCAGGATGCCCCCTGGAGGCCAGGTAGAGGCCAGCACAGCAACTGTACAACACCGCAGAGCTCCGCCTGTGCAGGGCGCTGCCTCTGCACGTTATCAGAAAAGTTCTTTGGTGTGGGCCTTTTTTGAGACGAGTGCATCAGATCGCACCACTGCTATTTGCAATATTTGTCTCAAGCGAATCTCGCGTGGCCAAAACATCAGCCGCTTGGGCACCACAAGCATGACCAGACATATGTCGACCTGCCATGCAGCTCGTTGGCAGGCACACATAAAAGACCCACACCAAAGAACTAAGCGGACCTCTCCTTGCTCCTCATCAGCTGGGATCTCCATCCCCACTACACCTTCAGTCCTCTCTGAAAGCTGCTCTGAGAGGACTGAAGGTGTAGAATTAGGTGTGTCACAACCAAGTACTTGCAGTACACCGACGTCCGATTGCAGCAGGCAAATTTCCCTGCCCCAGCTGCTGGACCGTAGAAAGAAGTACACTCCCAGCCATCCACATGCCCAGCGGTTGAATGCTAGCTTGGCTAAATTGCTAGCACTTCAACTGCTGCCTTTTCAGTTGGTAGACTCGGCCCCCTTCCGTGAGTTTGTTCAATGTGCGGTTCCTCAGTGGCAGGTTCCCAAACGCCACTTTTTCTCACGGAAGGCGATTCCGTCTCTCTACCGGCATGTGGAAGGCAATGTCCATGCCTCGCTGGACAGGGCGGTCAGCGGTAAGGTGCATATTACCGCTGACTCATGGTCCAGCAGGCATGGACAGGGACGGTACCTTTCTTTCACGGCCCATTGGGTCACTCTATTGGCAGCTGGGAGGGATGCAGGACAAGGTGCAGTAGTGTTGGAGGTTGTTCCGCCACCACGCCTCCAAAACGCTACTACTGCTACTGGTTGTGACACACCTCTCTCCTCCACCCCCTCCTCTTCTTCTTCCTCCAGTGCTCTGTCCTTGGAACCAGCGGTGCTCCGTAGGCGTACAAGGGGCTACGCAAGTACGCAGGCAAAAAGATGCCATGCCGTGCTTGCGCTGGTGTGTTTGGGGGACAGGAGCCACACTGGGCCAGAGGTTCTGGCAGCTCTGCAGGGGCAGGCCGAGAGGTGGTTGACGCCACGTCAGCTTAAGCCAGGAATGGTCGTTTCTGACAATGGCACCAACCTCCTCTCCGCCCTGCGACAGGGGCAGCTCACCCATGTGCCCTGCATGGCTCACGTCCTCAACCTGGTGGTGCAGCGGTTCTTGGGCAGGTTCCCAGGCTTACAGGATGTCCTGAGGCAGGCCAGGAAAGTCTGTGTGCATTCGCCGATCTTATAATGCCAGTGCTCGGCTGACTGAGCTGCAAAAGGAGCTGAACCTGCCCAAGAACCGCCTAATATGTGACATGCCCACCAGGTGGAACTCAACGTTGGCCATGCTGCAGCGACTGCACACGCAGCAGAGGGCCATCAATGAGTACCTTTGCGACTACGGCACCAGGACAGGGTCAGGGGAGCTTGGTTTTTTTTCCCCACGTCAGTGGAGCATGATCAGGGATGCATGCACTGTCCTCTCACCATTTGAGGAGGCCACGAGGATGGTGAGCAGTGACAGTGCATGCATCAGTGACACTGTCCCTCTTGTCCACCTGTTGGAGCATACGCTGCGTGGGATAATGGACAGGGCACTTGAGGCAGAACAGAGGCAGGAAGAGGAGGACTTCCTTGCCTCTCAAGGCCCCCTTTATCCGGACAGTGTTCCTTCTGTCCCACCCATCACACAGGAAGAGGATGAGGAGGAGGAGGAGGAGGAGGATTGTGTGAGCATGGAGGTGGAGCCTGGCACTCAGCATCAGCAGCAGCAGTCTTTTAGGGATGATGTACAGTCCCAACAAACCAGTGGACTTGTACGTGGCTGGGAGGAGGTGGCTGGCGATCATGTCATCCTCAGTGACCCAGAAGACTCCGGACCGAATGCCTCAGCTAACCTACGCTGCATGGCCTCCCTGATCCTGCAAAGCCTGCGGAAGGATCCTCGTGTTCTTCGGATCAAGGAGAGGGACCATTACTGGCTGGCCACTCTCCTTGATCCGCGGTACAAGGGTAAGGTTGCGGACCTTATCTTGCCGTCGCAGAGGGAGCAGAGGATGAGACATCTCAGGGAGGCCTTGCAGAAAGGTCTGTGCAACGCGTTCCCAGAAACTGGGAGGTTACAAACTCCTGGTCCTGGGCGACGAGTTGCTGAGGCTTCGGTCAGTAGCAGAAGGAGCGGTGGGGAAGGTGGACGTCTGACCGATGCGTTCAGACAATTTTTTAGTCCGCAGCCCCAAGGTATGATCGGTTCCAGCAACCATCGCCAGCGTCTGATATACATGGTGCAGGAATACCTTGGGGCAAGGTCAGACTTGGACACCTTTCCCACCGAAAATCCTCTGGCTTACTGGGTCCTGAGGATGGATCACTGGCCAGAGCTTGCACAGTATGCAATTGAGCTACTGGCCTGTCCTGCCTCCAGCGTTCTTTCCGAACGCACATTCAGTGCTGCTGGAGGATTTGTCACCGATCATAGGGTGCGCCTGTCCACCGCCTCGGTTGATCGACTGACCTTCATCAAAATGAATCAGTCTTGGATCACCACCAGCTACCAGGCACCTGAGGCGGATATAACCGAATAATTTTTAATGTCACATCCCTTCAAGACTGCCTATGCTGATGCTGAGTGACTGTCCTCTTTTGTTCACTGACTATCCTCTTCCTCCTCCTCAATGATCCATGCCACCACACCAGTGCCTAAGGCACAATTTTTCAGCCCCTGTTTAACAGGGGCGTGTACATACAATTTTTATAAAAAAATGCTTCGCAACACGTGTGACTGCTGTGCTCCAAGTACAGTATCTGTGAGGGGTTGCAGTGTTGTGGCACCAGCACCAGTGCCTAAGGCACAATTTTTCAGCCCCTGTTTAACAGGGGCGTGTACTTACAATTTTTTAAAAAAATGCTTCGCAACACGTGTGACTGCTGTGCTCCAAGTACAGTATCTGTGAGGGGTTGCAGTGTTGTGGCACCAGTGCCTAAGGAACAATTTTTCAGCCCCTGTTTAACAGGGGCGTGTACTTACAATTTTTTTAAAAAATGCTTCGCAACACGTGTGACTGCTGTGCTCCAAGTACAGTATCTGTGAGGGGTTGCAGTGTTGTGGCACCAGCACCAGTGCCTAAGGCACAATTTTTCAGCCCCTGTTTAACAGGGGCGTGTACTTACAATTTTTTAAAAAAAAATGCTTCGCAACACGTGTGACTGCTGTGCTCCAAGTACAGTATCTGTGAGGGGTTGCAGTGTTGTGGCACCAGCACCAGTGCCTAAGGCACAATTTTTCAGCCCCTGTTTAACAGGGGCGGGTAATTACAAATCTTGATCTAATAGTTCACAGCAGGGCCCATTCCTGCGCCCACCAAGAGTAACTATGAGGGCCTACAGTCTTGTGGCAACACCGTCCACCACCACCGCCAAAGGCCCAATTTTTCTGCCCTGTTCATCAGGTGCTTGCAATTACAAATCTTGATCTAATAGTTCACAGCAGGGCCCATTCCTGCGCCCACCAAGAGTAACTATGAGGGCCTACAGTCTTGTGGCAACACCGTCCACCACCACCGCCAAAGGCCCAATTTTTCTGCCCTGTTCATCAGGTGCTTGCAATTACAAATCTTGATCTAATAACTCACAGCAGGGCCCATTCCTGCGCCCACCAAGAGTAACTATGAGGGCCTACAGTCTTGTGGCAACACCGTCCACCACCACCACCACCACCCCCAATTTTTCTGCCCTGTTCAACAGGTGCATGCAATTACAAATCTTGATCTATTAACTCACAGCAGGGCCCATTCCTGTGCCCACCAGTCTTGTGGCTACACCAACATCTAATAGGGCAAATTTCTGCAGAGTATATACGCCAGGCCCCTACTTTCAAACATCCAACTTACAAACGACTCCTACTTGCAAATGGAAAGAGAAAACAGGAAGTGAGAGGAAATCTACCCCTAGGAAGGGAAATTCTATCCTGTTAGATTTAATTTGGGAAAAAGGTATCTCCTCTCTACTGATACTTTATCACCAATCCTTGTTTCAATTAAAACCCCACTTTTTCCAAAAACATTTGTCATTGGGACGGAAAGTGAGGTGACATGTTCTGAACAGATGTGCAAAGACAGCAAATGTTACAGGGGTGATAACCCCTCCCTATGTTCTCCAAAAAGCTTAAAAATAGATTTTTTTTGGGATGGAGCTACACTTCATAATGTACCTGTTCAGATTCTACTTAAGAACAAACCTAAAGCCGCAAGTGGTTTTAAAATGGCTTCTTTTTTTCCTTTACAAATGACATTTTGTGCAAGGACAGTTCTAAACACGGGAAACACATGCCACTTCACAGGCATACTTTAGACACCCCCCAGGTACCATATTTAAAGGAAAATTTCACTTTTTTTTTTTCACTTTATGCATCATTAAAATGACTGCTCCCGAAAAAACGTTAGTTTTTAAAAGTTCTTTTTGCATTGATATATGTCCCCTGGGGCAGGACCCGGGTCCCCAAACCTGTTTTATGACATTAACATGCATATTGGCCGTTGTAATTAGCACTTTTGATTTCGAACGTTCGCGTCCATTATAACGTATAGGGTTCGAAAATTCGCGCGAACTTTCGGTCCGTTCGAAGGTTCTGGTGCGAACCGAACCCGGGGGTGTTCGGCTCATCCCTAGTTTCCACATCCTGCGAGAAGTTATTGCCCTGCTTAGTATCGTCCGTAAATACAGAGATTGAACTGTTTACCCCACCCTCCAGGTCGTTTATGAACAAATTAAATAGGATTGGTCCCAGGACAGAACCCTGGGGACTCCACTTTCCACCCCTGTCCATTCCAAATACTCCCCATTTATCACTACCCTCTGAACTCGCCCTTGTAGCCAGTTTTCTACAATCCAAAGTAAGGCCCATGCCAATGGACCTTACTTTGTACAGTAAACGTTTATGGGTTACTGTATCAAATGCTTTTTCAAAATCCAGATACACCACGTCTACGGACCTTTCTTTATCTAGATGGCAGCTCACCTCCTCATAGAAGGTCTATAATTCTCCCTACAAGACTCTGGTCCGGCCGCACCTAGAGTATGCTGTCCATTTCTGGGCACCATTCCTCATGAAAGGATGTACTGGAAATGGAGTGAGTACAAAGAAGGGCAACAAAGATAATAAAGGGTCTGGAGGATATTAGTTATGAGGAAAGGTTGCGAGCACTGAACTTATTCTCTCTGGAGAAGAGACGCTTGAGAGGGGATATGATTTCTATATACAAATACCATACTGGTGACCCCACTATAGGGATAAAACTTTTTCGCAGAAGGGAGTTTAACAAGACTCGTGGCCACTCATTAAAATTAGAAGAAAACAGGTTTAACCTTAAACTACATAGAGGGTTCTTTACTGTAAGAGTGGCAAGGATGTGGAATTTCCTTCCACAGGTGGTGGTCTCAGCGGGGGGCATTGATAGTTTCAAGAAACTATTAGATAAGCACCTGAACGACCGCAACATACAGGGATATACAATGTAATACTGACATATAATCACACACACAGGTTGGACTTGATGGACTTTTTTCAACCTCATCTACTATGTAACTATGTAACCTTTGCCATCTCCCCATTCTTTGTAACCAGATTCCCTTCCTCATTCTTTATGGGGCCAATATGGTCTGTCCTCCCTCTTTTAGAGTTTATATACCTATGGAATTTCTTGGGATTTTTTTTTGCTCTCCTCCGCTATGTGTCTTTCGTGTTTTATCTTAACCGCCCTAATTGCACCCTTACATTTCTTGTTGCATTCTTTGTAAAGTTTGAATGCTGATGATGATCCCTCAGCCTTGTATTTTTTAAAGGCCTTCTCCTTTGCTTTTTTAAGCATGTTTACGGGGTTAAGCCACTCAGGACTTTTGTGCGCTCTTTTAAAGTTATTTCCCAATGCCCTTATTTAATATGCTCTTAAAGCAAACCATCTCTCCTCTGTGTTCTTTGTTCCTAAGATTTTATCCCAAATAATATCTTCTAGCAAGGTTCATAGTTTAGGGAAGTTGGCTCTTTTGAAATTCAGTGTCTTTGTATTCCCCTTACCTCAGGTTTATGTGCTTTAGTCAACCTATCACTAATGCCTCCAATACTACCCTCTAGAATATGTTCCGCGCTGACTATCTCTACCTCTGGACCCTCCCCCGTCGCCTAGTTTAAAATCCCCTCTAACTTTTCGGCCATATTCACTCCCAGCAGATCTGCACCCTCCTCATTAAGGTGCAGTCCGTCCCTCCTATAGAACTGGTGACCAACTGAGAAGTTGGCCCAGTTCTCCAGGAACCCAAACTTCTCATTTCTACACCAGCTCCTCAGCCAATTGTTTACTTCCCTAATCTCCCTATGCCTTTCTGGTGTGGCTTGAGATACCGGTAGTATTTCTGAGAATACTACCTTGGAGGTCCTTTTCCTCAATTTAGCTCCCTAAAATTGTTCTTTAGGACACTCTATCATCCTTTGACTTTGTCATCAGTGCCAACATGCACTATGACAGTCAGGTCCCAGCCCCTTCCAGTAATCTGTCCACCAGATCCGTGATGTGCCGAACCCGAGCACCCGGTAGACAGCATACAGTTTGGCGCTTCAGGTCTTTGTCACAGATTGCCCTCTCTGTCCTTCTAAGAACTGAGTCCCCTACCACCAGAATCTGTCTTTCCTTTCCCTTCGCTCCCCCCTCCACTCAAACTGGAGGAGTTCTTCCCCTGACAGCTAGGGGAGGCCCTCAGTTTCAGCAGTGCTGGTCCCTGACTGGTTTCACCACTGTCACTCCACGGGGCGTACTTATTGGGATGTTCAAGCCCAGGATCAGCCTCCCTGGCACTTTCCCCTCTACCCTTCCTGACTGTCACCCATCTACTCTTTTCTAGTGCCTGCACCTCTATGTCTCCACCCGCCTCTGTGCTGGCCCATGCCGGCACCTGCCTACCCGTTCCCAGCTCTCCTTTAGTATGGAGGGTCTTCTCTGACAGTTGCTTCCCTAGATTCAGAACAATGGGCTTCCAGGGAAACAATGTGCTTACATTTTGCACTGCAGTATTCGCCTTTGATCGGATGATCAAGGAACGCATACATGCCGCAAGATGTACACTGAGTCGCATCTCCACTCCCGCCGGGCATCGTACCTACTAATTTAATGAAGATTGGGGATTATATCCTATCCAAATTAACTAACAACTAGTTTCCTGACACTAATACTCAACAATACACTCACAGCCCACATGCACTCGCAGCCCACGTGTACAGTACATACAGTCCACGTACACTCGCAGCCCACGTGCATTTGCAGTCCACATGCACTCACAGTCCACCTGCACTCACAGCCCCACTGTACTCACTGCCCACATGCGCTCACAATACACAGGTACACACACTAACAATACACACACACTACTTAGATACACACAACACTCAGGTACTCAGAACACACACGTACTTGCACACTCAGGTACTCGCAATACACAGGTACTCACAATACACAGGTATTCCCAACACTCACAATACTCTGGTTCTTGCAATACACAGGTACGCGCTATACCCAGGTACTCGCAATACCTAGGTACTCACAATACCCAGGCACTCACTATACACACACACACACACAATACACAGGTATTCAGCACAACACAAATATACCACGATACTCAGTTACACAGCACTACACAAATATACCACAATACTCAATACTCACTACTCAATTATAACACAATACTCAGAAGTACCACAATACTCAATGATACTCACTATTCAGTTACACCACATATACAGTTACCCACAATACACCGCAATATACAGTTACCCACAATATTCAGCAGTACTTAGTTCCTCACACTACACCCTCCTCAGCCAGCGTCCCCCCTACACACAGTCAGTCACACACACAATCAGTCAGTCTTCTATTAGCTTTGCCGCTTTGTGTCCCCTCTGCTCCTGCTTAGCCTCCCCTACAATCTGTTAGCGTTCAGTCTCCCTTGGTCAGCCCGCCTGTCACTACTGCCTCTGCTTCCCAGGTTTAGCTGACGCCCTCCCCCTCAGGTCCGCGGCTTACCTCTACATGCCACCGCCTCTCCTGGTTACCCTGTCCCCTCTGCTGGTCTGCCTCCTCTGTTGGAGATACTGGAGTGGCATGGTCCTCAGTCACTCCCACTCCTCGGTCCCAGCCCCCGCGCCTGTCCCCGCTCTCTCTGCCCACAGCCTCTTTGTCTCAGTGAGGGGGTCCACGGTTCTCCAACACACACACACACCACGGTGCTCTCCCTGTTCTTTTGACGATCTACCACGGAGGTGAGCTGGAGCTAGCACTCAGGTGTGTGTTCCAGTGGGGGTATCAGTTACACCTGGAGCGGTGAGTTCTTTTGACTTGGACTACATGTAGTTCATACAGTGCTTAGAGACACTGCAGTGCATGTTGACTACCTTGACCCCAATAAACTATTTAAAGTCCCTAGGAAGAAGTCAGAGTGATGAAATATGTCGGGCCGTGGCTACACGCAGGGCCGGACTGGCCTACCGGGATACCGGGGTATATTTCCAGGTAGGCTGCCTGCCCTGGGGCCGCTTTGCAGCTGCAGTGATCCCCTCTCATGCTCCTGTGTTTCACGAAGCTGGCCGGGTCTGTGTTCGGGGGCCGCGCTGTAACACGGTCCCGCCCCCCCTAGACCGGCTCATGTGATAGGAGATAGAATCCACCTATCACACAGCCGGTCTAGGGGGCGGGACCACGTTACAGCGCGGCCGCCGAACACAGACCCGGCCAGCTCCGTAAAGCACAGGAGAAGATGCCTGTGAGTAGCCTGTGTGTGCCTGGATAGGAGGATCGGCAGGGGGGCGGCATATAGAGGAGATTAGCTTTCTATATTGCTCCATGCAGCCGCTGAATGCTTGGAGGAGGGAGAGGAGGAGAATCAAGCATTCAGCGGCTGCATGGAGGCATATAGAAAGCTCATTTCCTCTATATGCCACCCCCCTGCTTCTCCTTCTATCCAACTTCTTTTACTACCCCCCCCCCCCCCCCCATAGTGCTCTCCTCCCCCACCAGACTCTCCAGCCCCCCCCCCCACAGTTCTCTCAACCCCTGTTCTTTCTGCCCCCTGCTCTCCCCATCCTTCTCTAGCCCCCACCCCAGTGCTTTCCACCCCCCCACAGTGCTCCCCACCCCCCACAGTACTCTCCAGCCCCCCCCCCGTGCTCCCCACCCACCACAGTGCTGTCCAGCCCCCTCATGCTCCCATCCCTGTTCTTTCTGCCCACCCCTGCTATCCCCATCCTTCTCTAGCCCCCACCCCAGTGCTTTCCACCCCCCCACAGTGCTCCCCACCCCCCACAGTACTCTCCAGCCCCCCCGTGCTCCCCACCCCTCACAGTGCTGTCCAGCGCCCCCCATGCTCCCCACCCCTGTTCTTTCTGACCCCCCCTGCTCCCCCTATTCTTCTCTAGCCCCCACCCCAGTGCTTTCCACCCCCCCACAGTGCTCCCCACCCCCCATAGTACTCTCCAGCCCCCCCGTGCTCCCCACCCCCCACAGTACTGTCCAGCCCCCCCGTGCTCCCCACCCCTGTTCTTTCTGCCCCCCTGCTCTCCAGCTCTCCCCATCCTTCTCTAGCCCCCCCACAGTGCTCTCCACCCCCACAGTGCTCTCCAGCCCCCACCGTGCTCCCCACCCCCCAAAGTGCTCTCCAGCCCCCACCGTGCTCCCACCCCCACAGTGCTCTCCAGGACCCACCGTGCTCTTCACCCCCCACAGTGCTCTCCAGCCCCCACCGTGTTCCCCACCCCCCACAGTGCTCTCCAGCCCCCACCCCAGTGCTCTCCACCCCCCACCGTGCTCCCCACCCCCCACAGTGCTCTCCAGCCCCCAACCCAGTGCTCTCTGACCCCCACAGTGCTCTTCAGCCCCTGTGCTCTCCACCCCTGTTCTTTTTGGCTCCCCGTCCAGTGCTCTAGCAAGCTCCCCCCAGCACTCTCCACTTTGCCCCCCACCAGTGCTCTCCAGTCCTCCGTGCTTTCCATCCCTGTACTTTCTGGCCCCCATGGGATGCTCTCAAGCTCCCCCCCATTGCTCTCCACTCTCCCCTGCTCTTTGTACCCCCCAGTGCTCTCCAGCCCTGTTTTTCTGCCCCCCCCCCAGTGCTCTCAAGCTCCTGTCCAGTGCTCTTAGCATACTAGCTCATTATGAATAACTTACCTGAGAACGAAGCCCCCGAAGCGATCCTCGTCCACGTCCTCCACCGCCGCCATCAATCCCGGAGCGATTTCTGGGTCTCCCTGCTCCAGGGGATGACGTCACTCCCGCGTATGCGCACGAGAGCGGCATATCACCGTGATCTCCGGCATGCTCAGTGGGCATGCGCCGTAGATAGCGGTGCCTTTTCTTTTCTAAATATCTCCTAAACCATGTAGGTTTTGGAGATATTTATTGGACTTACAGGTAAGCCTTAATCTAGGCTTACCTGTAGGTCAAAGTGGTTTGTAATGGTTTACAACCACTTTCACTGTAATTTGCTTATATATATAAAGCCCTATGTGATTTCATATCTGTCTTATCTATATATAATACACTCTTCAAATGTGCTTTAAAATGTATGGTTTTCCCTTTCATGAACAAGAAAATAATGACGTTATGCTGTTGCGCTGGTATACTAAAGCTGTGGGGCTGGTATGAAATTTTTTCCAGGGCTGAATTTTATCCCCAGTCCGGCCCTGGCTACACGGATGCTAACTCCACTGACATCAGACGCTGCTGTTTGTGACTTATACACCATTATCGGAAGCAGGGGCCGCGGAGTGGGTAAGAGTTTAGGCACACACATCGGATCCGCTGTGACCGCAGTGCACCACTGAGCTATTGGTGTACAGTTTGCTGTGAGATATTTAGTTTTTTGCTGGCACAATTTGTTTAACATGTGAGTTGTGGTTGTAAAACTTTTAATAAATTGGTTATAATAGTCTCACGCTATATGGAGCACTTTTTATTTTTCACATATGGATATGCCTGGCCTGGAATAATCGTGGTACTGACCCAGGTGTGGTTAAATCTGCTCTTTTGACAAACACGAGAGTGGGAGGCAACATCAGTTGGTGAGTGCGTTTTCATTGGGAGAGGGCACGTCGGTGTGGTGGAAGACTGAAGGATTTTATGAAGATTGATTTATTTTTTATTTTCTTCAACATTTATCAATGGACTTTTAGTTATATAGCACAACATCACAGGGTGTTATGTTTATAGATCACGTTGTTTATTCATTCATTCATTTATATATTTTGCATGAGCGCTACTAATATATATATAAATATAAATATATGCAGTACACGTTTTAGGTATAATTTATTCATATATGTATGTTTTTTCACTTAAGTAGCAGCTGTTTTTCTCACTGATTTTTGTCACATTCTTTTTACTGATTTATTGGCGCAGTGGAGGTACAGAATTTTTGCGGGAGGTTACATTCAGTACCAGAAGACCAAAACTATTTAAAGTGACAGGAAATATGGAAATAAGCTTTAAAGTGTTTGCAAAGTTTTGTGTTTTCTTTTTTAAAAATAACAAACATGCTATACCTGCTCTGTGCAGTGGTTTTGCACAGAGCAGCCTGGATCCGTTTCTTCGCGGGTCCCACGCCGGGGCTCCTAGCTCCATGCTCCTGCCGGGTGCCGCCATAGCAAGCAGCTTATATATATATACAAAAGTTATGCTATGGTATATATACTGGAATTTAAGCAGCTTTTATGCCTATCACATTTCTTAAGTTGCTAAAATCTCAGGGCAGTACAAACACTCCCCCCCCCCCCAAAATTACACCATTTTGGAAAGTAGACACTCCAAGGAATTTGCTGAGAGGCACGTTGAGCCCATGGAATATTTTATTTCTTGTCACAAGTTTTTGAAAATTTACAAAAAAAATTATAAAAATGATATATTGCTCATACATGCCATGGGTATATTTGGAAGTACACCCCAAAATACATTCTGCTGCTTCTCCTGAGTATGGTGATACCACACGTGTGAGACTTTTTAGGAGCCTAGCAGCGTACGGGTGCCTAAAACCAATGACTGCCTTCAGGCTTTCAAAGGGTGTACATTGCTCATTTCACTTTCTCGCTAAGGCCCCTTTCACAAAAAAAGGCCCCTTTCTAAAAATAGCCCTGTATAGCACCTGAAAAAAGTGTGTCCTTTCACTCCAGTGTGAAAGCCGGAGGGCTTTCACACTGGAGCGGTGCGCTAGCAGGACGGCAAAAAAAAGTCCTGCTAGCAGCATCTTTGGAGCGGTGTATTCACCGCTCCTAAACCGCTCCTACCCATTGAAATCAATGGGGCAGCACGGCTATACCACTGGCTGGTTTTAACCCATTTTCGGCCGCTAGCGGAGGTTAAAACCGCCCCGCTAGCGGCCGAATACCGCTGCTAAAACGATGGTAAAGCAGCACTAAATATAGAGCTGCTTTACCACCGATGCCCGCACCGCCCCAGTGTGAAAGGGGCTTAAGTATCACGCCCTGAAATGCCAAGATAGCACAACCTCCCCCGATTACTTTTTTTTTGGAAAGTAGACACGAGGTTTTAAAAGTGTAAAAAAGAAAAAAAAAAAAACATTTTAGTTTTCTGTCTTCATTTTCCAAAAAATTGTGGCAACTTTACTGAAAAATGTGAGGTTTATTAGACCCTAGATCTCTCCTCTGCCCTTAAAGCATCTGACCACACCAAGATCGGTGTGATCATATTCTTTCCCAATTTAAAATTGGTGCTGTTTATATCCAGCGAAACCAAACTGATGAACGATCATAGCTTCCGGTTTCTTAGGCCATTGAGAAGATTGGAGCAGTTCCGGTCTTTGATCAGCTCTATTGTCAGCTGGTGGAACCGCCAGCTGCATTCTTGGGTTCCCCAGTGGGACAGGAGAGCCTGATAAAACAGTGGAAGGCGGCAGGAGTGGGGGGGTCCCTTCCTACTGCTTGTTAAAGCAATCTAGCGGCTAATTAGCCACTAGATTTGCTTTTACATGAAAGCTGACCTCCAACTGAAAAAAAAAAAACGATACCAAGATCATAGTTGCCAACACTGTAAAAAAAAATTCCGGGACACTTTTTTGGCCGCAGGCGGAGTGGTATTACAATTAGGGGGTGGGGCATGCGTTTGTAGGAGTGGCATAGAAAAAAGAAAAATGCAGCGTGGCTCCAAGGGGGTGTGGTTAGAGTCTGAGATGAATGAGGGATGGAGAGGGAAAGGGGGAGAGAGGGATGGAGGGACAGCAGGCCCAGATCCTACACAACAATAGAAATATGTATATTCTAGAAAGTTTAACAATCAGCAGATAAAGATACTCCAAACACCTGGTGTTAGCGCTTCAATCATCCCAGCACCATGGTTGTTATGGTGTCAGGATGATTGAAGTGCATTATTTCTATTATTACATTGTAATATAAAATTAAATCAGTCAACTCACCATCATGCCGAATCAGTGGGATCCCTGAGCGTGTCACCTGCCACGTCGCCTGCCACCAGCAGAGTCCGTCCTTGCATCAGGTGCCCCCAGCAGAGTCCGTGCTTGCATCAGGTGCCCCCAGCAGAGTCCGTCCTTGCATCAGGTGCCCCCAGCAGAGTCTGTCCTTACATAGTTACATAGTTACATAGTTAGGTTGAAAAAAAAGACACAAGTCCATCCAGTTCAACCACAAATAAAAAATATATATATCATACAATCCCATATACCCCATTCAATACCCACAGTTGATCCAGAGGAAGGCAAAAAAAAAAAAAACAGGAGTGCATGCTCCAATTTGCTAAAGCAGGGGGAAAAATTCCTTCCTGATCCCCCGAGAGGCAATCGGATTTTCCCCGGATCAACTTTACCTATAAATGTTAGTACCCAGTTATATTATGTACATTTAGGAAAGTATCCAGGCCTTTCTTAAAGCAATCTACTGAGCTGGTCAGAACCACCTCTGCAGGGAGTCTATTCCACATTTTCACAGCTCTTACTGTGAAGAAACCTTTCTGTATTTAGAGATGAAATCTCTTTTCCTCTAGATGTAAAGAGTGCCCCCTTGTCCTCTTTGTTGACTGTAAAGTGAATAACTCAACACCAAGTTCACTATATGGACCCCTTATATATTTATACATGTTGATCATATCCCCCCTTAATCTCCTCTTATCAAATTTATTTTACTTTATTTACTTATCAAATAAATAATCTTTTCTCATAGCTGAGCTCCTCCATGCCGCTTATCAGTTTGGTTGCCCTTCTCTGCACTTTCTCCAGTTCCCCAATATCCTTTTTGAGAACTGGTGCCAAAAACTGAACTGCATATTCCAGATGAGGTCTTACTAATGATTTGAACAGGGGCAAAATAATACCTCTCTCTCTGGAGTCCATACCTCTCTTAATACAAGAAATTACTTTGCTAGCTTTGGAAAAAGCAGCTTGGCATTGCATGCTATTATTGAGCTTATGATCTACCAAAACCCCCAGATCCTTTTCCACTATGGATCCCCCCAGTTGTACTCCCCCTAGAATTTTTAATGCATGCATATTCTTAGCCCCCAAGTGCATAACTTTACATTTATCAACATTAAACCTCATCCGCCACATAGTCGCCCAATTAGACAGTGCATTGAGGTCGGCTTGTAAATTGGAGACCTCCTGTAAGGACGTTATTCCACTGCATAGCTTGGTGTCATCTGCAAAGACAGAAATGTTACTTTTGATCCCAGACCCAATAACATTTATAAAGATATTAAAAAGTAAGGGTCTCAGTGTAGTATGTTATATCTAATATATATATATTATATATGTAGTGTTTTTTTATGTATTTCATATAGGCATTTTATTTAGGCATTCTAAATAAATATAGATTGGGGATTCAAGTCTATTCTACACCTCAAAAGAGTGTTCAGGCGCCATCTCTTAATCTAATCAGTAGTCACACATATCAAAGGGGGCTTGTTAATGTTAAAGAATGCAGATTAGGGCAGTTTATGACTACAGCTGTTCACAGCTTGGGGTGATCTGCTGT